>JAMAMT010000119.1:0-77392 GCA_023630325.1 Syncephalastrum sp. PYS2702
TAGGACCGTATGGTTGAGGGCTGGAGGAAGTGGTCCGCTGGTCACTGTGGTTTGCTTGTTGAACCTCATATCAGTTTTCCTGAGTCGGGCGCAGTTTCTTTGGGATTTCTTCCCTCTCTTTCTTTTGTAGATAGTTTCCCTCTTTTTAAGGCTTCAGTCTTCCCTCTTTTCCTTTATTCATTCTTGTACTTTTACCGCGGTGCACCTTTTCCCCTTTGGTGTCCCTTTCACGTCTTCTCCCATCTTCTGCTAATACTCTATAATAAACACTATCATTCCTTTTCTCTCTGTAAATAGATTGACTTTATACTACTTCAACAGTCACCTTATCAAAGTCCCAGTGATGCAGGCACAAACTTTAATCGTTTCTGTTGCATCCACCTGTTGAGAAACATCTCCATTACGTATGCCAGGAGTGTCTTGTAATTAAGACTTGAAAGCATAGATATGTCTGATTACAAGAAACGTCTTTACTGCTGCAGCTCTCTCAATCATATGTACGGTCTGCTTGTTATTGGCTGCACATGTGTTGTGTCAGTCATATAACATGACATTGGCGCTTCCTTTGTGCAGGTGCTACCCTATTATACATATGTAGACTACTACGCGTGTAATTGTGAGTGACATATATATAGAGGACATGTGCATTCGAAGATGGTTACATTTGCATGAAGTTATAAATTATTTTGATATTTGTGTGGGCGACAAAGACAAAGACAAAGACAAAGACAAAGACAAAGACAAAGACGAGAGACAGAGGAAAAAATGACTGATATGCCAAAGTGGTTTATTACTCTCGCTTTGGAGATCTCTTCCCTTCTTTTACTGTCTCTAAAGTTCGGTTTGTAACTCGTATGGCCATAAAGGATCATCTGAGGAAGGTGTGGAGAAACGGAGAGAAAATTACTGACAGCTCGTTCCATTGATAGTGTTGATATTGACAGCGTCATGACGGGTACGGACCTGATGCGTGTGCAGCAGGAGCCCGAAGCTTTTGCCGTGGATGCCAAGTAAGGTAACACAGCATGAATTTGAAGGTGCACATCAGAGTTCTCTTAATAACTTTATACTCCTTGTTTACAGTTTGCCTTGGTGCACGCACATAAGCGCATCTCCAGCCAGATTGACGTACTCAAGCTCATGGTATCCGATCAAAACCTGGAACTGCTGCTCGACTACCACCAGCGCGTCGAGGTGCTCCGACGGATGAACTACATTGACGAGCAAGGCACGGTGCAACTCAAGGACCGCGTGGCGTGCGAGATTAACTCGGCGAATGGGCTTCTGCTGACCGAGCTTGTGCTCGATAATGTATTTGCGGATTATGAGCCGGCCGAGGTGGTGGCCATCCTGTCTGCCTTTGTGGTCCAGGAACGCAATGCAAGCCAACCCCGCCTGACCCTGAAGTTGACCAAGACGAAGGAGACTGTGCTGCCGTATGCACGCAAGGTGGCAACGGTCCAGTCGACTGTATCTTACCGATCTCGATCGAAAATTATGTCGACAGTCTCCAGTTTGGCTTGATTTGTAACTGTGAGAGGGCGCATGGATTGGTTCAGGACACGGCTGGTATCGAGTGGATGTCTAAATCTTCTTATTTTCTCATTTTTATATAGCCCTTTAAACGCATATGGATCTAAAAACAGTGAATGTGTGCTGACTCCGCGTGGATATTGGTTCAATATATTCTTATAGGATCCACTGCGCGCTGCATCAGCCAATTGGACGAAACGACGCGGGAGTCATGGGTGTGGTTCGTGTGGTGGGCGATACCAGATTATATAAAAAGATATGTGGTCTACAGCAGGTGAGGCAGCCGCGCGTACCAAATGGCTTGATAAGGTTACTGTGAAAATGAATTTCATGTGTCATTTAAAAAAACCGAGATTGCCCCGCTTTCTCTCCCTTCTCATTTTCTCTCACACTTCTTTTCAGTAACACCATGAGCACACCAAATGTTGTCGAGGAATGGGTCAAGGCATCCGATGGCTTTGAGCTGTACACCAAGACGTGGAAGACGACCGAGACGCCCAAGGCTTCGCTCGTGTAAGTCTCAAAGGAGGTGTACTTACATGAGCTCATGACCGGAACCTATGTTATATATATAACAGGATGATTCACGGTTTCGGCGAGCACATTACGCGCTACCATCCTCTGTTTACCTACTTTGCCGAGAATGGTATCCAGGTGCACGGCTTTGACCAGCGCGGCTGGGGCCATTCGGGTAAAAAGGCACACTCCTACGGCAATAACGGCGGGTAATTATCCATATATGGGATATTTAGGATGCCATGTTCATGCGCGCGTTCTTTTTCTTTTTCTTTTTTTTTTTACTCTTAGTTATGATACCGCTATGAACGATATCAATGAGGCCCTCAAGCGCACTCACCAGCCAGGCGTCCCACTCTTCTTGATGGGTCACAGCATGGTAAGCGTCCTCTATCTATCGAGAGCCCAGTCTGAACCAGTCGTAGGGGGGTGGTTTGATCTTGAACTACCTCAGCAGAAGTGACGTTTACGACGGCGTCCAGCTTCTCTCCGGCGCGATCGCATCCGCACCGCTCGTCACACTGTCGATGCCCATCTCGCCCTTCCGATACTACCCGCTCCGCGTCGCGTCCAAGATCCTTCCGAGCTTCGTCATCAAGGCCGGCATCGACCCCAAGGCCATCAGCCACGACGAAAAGGAGGTCGAGATCTTCAACAACGACCCGCTCATTCACGACTATGCCACCCTCGCTACAGTGAGCGGCTTCCTGGATGCCGGCCAGGACCTATTCAAGCGCGCGTCGGCCATCAAGACCCCGATCCTCTACTCGCACGGCGATATCGATCCCATCAACAAGTACGAAAGTACGGCCAAGGTGTACGAAGCTACATCGAGCCAGGATAAGGAGCTCAAAACATGGCCAGGCCTTTACCACGAACGTAAGTGCAATCGCCCGTCTTATTGAGCGCAAATCAAGTAACGCTCTCTCTTTTCTTTTTCTTTGATTTTCTTAGCTCATGTCGAGAAACTGCCCGAGCGAGAGCAGGTCCGCGAGTACTACGTCAACTGGATCAAGGCACGCCTTGCTAACTAATAAGGTCCATTCATGATGATACAATACCAAATACTATGCCAGTATTTATTTCATTATTACTATCATGCTTATTCATCCAAATTACATGCCTCCTGGGCCATGTTGGAGAGGGGTATCTTGTTCGTCCTCATCATCGTCGAGCGTAACTTGCGCTTCGTGATCTTCGTGCTCTTCGTGTCGTTCGTGCCCTTCGTCATGATCGGGTACGTCGATCTCTGGGTCTGCGTCGTCATGGACCTCTTCGCTCTTGGTAGACTCTTGCGTGGATGGCGGCGCGTCTTGACCTGGCTGCGGTGGAGGAAGGACGACCTTGTCTTCAAAGACGACTTGGGCGTCCACGTGATCCTTGAGCCAAACATGGACGATGGGATATTCCACGATCCGCTCGCCCTGAAGGATGTCGTTCCAGGTCGTATCCAGATGGTCGGTCAAACGGATCAGTGCATGACGACCACCTTCCTTTTTGAGACCAATGACCCATTGGTCCATGCCGGCTTCGCCAAAAGTCCGGGTTTGCTGGCGCACGATCGGGTAGTAAGTCTGGCCGCGGGGTTCGGCCGCGTAAAACATGTTGTCCAGCGAGGCACGCAGCGTGCGGTTGCCCGGGTTGCCGTGATCGAGCACGACATGGTCTTCTGTGTCGTGAAAGTGATATTCCACCGTCCAGAAAAACTGACGCGATCTAAGAACATGTTAGACTTGGATGCAACGAGGGACATGTGTGTTGCGTGTCTTTATATATACTTTTTGTTATAGTTGGACTTGTTCTTCTTGTGGCGCGACATCTCAAACGGCAAAATGTCAAAGCGGATGCGGAGCTGTTGGCGTGCGTGCTGGACGAGGAACTTGGAGCGTGAGTCCAAGATCTTCTTCTGCTGCTGATGCTGAGGGCGCGAGGGGGCTGTGATATTGTTGCGCTGACGATCTCGGCTCAAGGTGTCCGCGCGACGGGCCATATCCTCCAGGTAGACATAATCTATAGATTGTCTGAGACGGTGTTTATGCGACCCAGGAAATGCCATCCTACCACTCATCATGTCCTTCTCTTGATAGGTGTTGCGCGAGATAAAGTGGGTCTTGCTTCGTTCTCCTGAGCAGCCCTCCTGTGCCTTGTGCTGCTTAATACAGGCCACGCAGCAGGTGTGCTTCTCGCACCGCGGACAAGTGTATTTCCACGGCTGTTCGTGACACACTTGACATGCTGTGATTGTTTGCCGGGATGAAGCCGGTCTGGGTTGATCCGATTCAGGCAGGTGCTCGAGTGAGAGATCAATCGTCACCGAAGGCGGATCGGGTGTGACATCCGATGGTGTCTCCATGAAAAGGACTTTTATGCAGAAAGGCAGAAAAAAACACAAAAATGTTGCTGAGAAATTAAAAATAAGGAGTGCTCCATTTTCTCTGAGAGTGACACAAGACACATCTTTATTTCATGGAAGCCCAGTGCTCCTCTGAATCGGGTCCAGGACCCTGTCGACTCGTTCAGCCCAAACACTCGGCCATATGGCCAGACATTGCTGTTATTGTGCCCAACAAAGGAAGCACAGCAAGAGGTAGAAATGCTGTCATTCTGTGTCATGCTGTGCTCATTCCACCCCATGCAGACATTCTCGCTGTTGAAAGAAACTTCCTCACCTTTTTCCGCTTGGGAAGCACGTTGGCTGTCATAGGTAATAAGTTCAATCTCGTAATACTATCAATTCGAGTGAGCTCATCCGTCGGATACTTTCGATAGGCTTCACGATACTGCTCAAGTTTCGACTGCCCACAGTGAACGAAGGAGGCGATGTGGATGACACAGACGAAGACTGGTCGAACGAAGAGTTGCGGCAGCCGATAGGTGTTACCTTTGTGGCGATCGGATTCCTGTCGGTCCTGGTGGCGGTCGGCAAGTATTTCAAAAATCAGATCCTGCTGATCAAGCAAAAGAACAACATCCAGGCAGGGTGGGGCAGTTATGTCACTGTAGGCATCCTTGTCGGCTTTGTTTGCCTCGTCATGGCCCTCGCCTCCCTCGATTCGTCCCTGTTTGCTATACCGCCCCAGAACTGAATCCGAATCTGCATGCATTCACTAGCATTGTATGACATTATAACTCCACTCCAGCCTCCAACTACCCTCCCACCCAGTCAGATTGAGGATGGATGATACCATTTCGCACTGTTAATTCGCAACACAATATATTGTATATTTTGATATAATCATACACACCTCCTCCACCGACACAGAGGGGCCTCACACGCAGCCATGAGTTAGGAACTGCAGGAGCACCGTAAGTCGCGGCCCCACTGAACAACGAAAAGAGTTTACCGTTTTCAGCTCTTTTTACTTTATTATTTTTTCTTTTCTTTATCCACACTTACCTCAGGCACCGGGCTCGTTACCCACCGTTCGATGCGCTCGTCCTGATACTCTGACTTGAATGGATTGAGTGACGCCTCCAGACAAGCCTGTAAGAGCGAGGTCGCTTCCTTTTCCGACTGCTTATCGAACGCCTCCGTCACTTCTTGCAAGATCCAGTTGCGCAGCAAGAAGCGCGGGTTCACACCATTCATCCGCTGCCGCCGGGCCTCGTTCGTGTCATGGCTGTTTTGCAGGATACGGTGGCGGTAAATGGCCAACCAGGGCAGAAGCGCCTCGCGCCCTTCGGCTGCCCGTGATGCCTCTCGCGTCTCCACCTGCAACTGGGCGTGTCGAGCGTCCGCTTCCTCGCCTTGGTCGGTAACGGCATACTCCGAAAGCGAGCGCAAGAACCGAGTCAGGTCGACATGGTACTCGGTCGCCCAATCCAGCAAAGGGATCACGATATCGTTCATGTCACCTGCGTCGTCGCCGTTCGACAGGATGCCGAGTTTGCTGCGCATCCTGTTGAGGAGGTGCTCCATGAACCAGTCCGAAAACTCTTCACTCAGCATGGCCGATGCATGCGCCTTGCCTGCCTCCCGGTAGGCCTGGCGCGTCGCTTCGTCTGTAGCGTCCTGGCCCGAAAACACGAGTTTGTCTGCCTTGTCGCCTGCGCCGATCAACTCGAACAAGGGCACGGCGAGCTTGAACATGTTGAAGATACATACTGTGGGCTGACGCTTAAATGCATACTCTAGGAAACGTTGCATGTTGAGTAGGTGAATCATTCAAGCAGGGTAAGACCGTACGTCCAGCGTCATCCGAATGGTTGCAAATGTTGGCAGGGTCATAAAAGTCCAGGAACTGGAACGGGCCGTAATCGATCGTGAGACCTGAAATTCTGTGTCAGTGTATGTAACCAAGAAGCGGGAAGGTTTACCTAACAATGACATATTGTCTGTGTTCATTACGCCATGGTTGAATCCTTTTGTTCATCCTATTAATACAAGCCATACACATGTGTGCCTTCATGAAAGGAAAAAGGGGAGTTACGACTTTACCCAATGCTTGCCATTCAGCCACCATGTTCGCCGTGCGTCTGGCGACGTTTCGCAACACGCCCGCGTACCGGTTCTCTTCTGGCTTGGCCGACGCATCCGGCGTGGCCTGGAACAACTCTTCCCAGACGTAATCTGCCAACTTGCGCACATTATCCATATCATTACGAGAATAAAAGATCTCAAAGTTGCCGATACGGAGCCACGAAGGAGCCATGCGCGTGACGATGGCACCTGTTTCCGGTTGTTTGACGTCTAGCAAAGAGAGAAGAAGCATGATTAACTTCTACTTTGCGTGTCGTCTCATGTTCCTACTGGAAGGAGCATCATCCCGATAGACGAGGCGCGAGGTAGAGATAAGGGACAAGGCACGCGTGGTAGGCACCCCGAGCGCGTACATGTGCTCCGAGATCAGAAACTCGCGGATACTCGATCGAAGCACGGCATACCCGTCGCCGAACCGCGAATAGGGCGTTCGCCCTGCGCCCTTCAGTTGCACTTCCCATCGCTCATCCGGTGTTTCTGTCTCAAAGAGCGAGACGGCGCGGCCATCGCCTAGCTGGCCAGCAAACAAGCTATGAAACACACACAAGATGAGCCACCTTCTCTTATGAAAACATGCTTTTTCTTTCTTTCTTTCTTTCTTTTTTCGCCGTTTACCCAAATTGATGACCGGCGTAGCATAAGGCCCAAGGCCGAGTGTTCTCGAGGAGCTGGTTTCCCGAGAAGACCTGGAGGAACTCGTCTGTGGAGGGTGCATCGGGATCCAGATCAAGCGCACGCACTGCAGCTGGGGAAACGGCCAGCAAGGTGGGATCCGGGGCTGACTCAGGGCGAATGTACGAAAACGCTGCTTTGGACACAGGTCGAGACACGCGCAGCATGCTGTCTGACACATTCTCGCCCGTCGTGTACTCGTCTGCAGGTAGCTTTGAGGTCAATCGGCTCGGACGTACAGGCAAATCCCTAAGTGCTCGGGTTGACAATGTGCGGACGCCCATCGTGTACGAATAACACAAAAGAGAAAAAGAAAGGGTGCGCATGTAATCATGGCGAGAGCATGACACTATCCATTTTGGGATGCCGAAGCCTCTCCAGAATCATTGCAGTATTTACTGTATCAGTATTTACTGTCTCTTAACACGCACTCGACCATCGAAAACTAAAACTAAAAAAAAAAAAAAAAGGCGCCGACTTCCACGCTTACTTCCCTCTTGTTTGTAAAACACTTCCTCACCCACTTCTCTCAGTTTCTATTTCATGATCTCGATCGACTGGGTTTGCAAACGCGGTTGGCTTATTGTATACTTTTATTCATGCAATGGACGCGACAAATTGCCGCACTTGGGCGCTGGTACTATACTCTGCATGATCCATTTTGAGATAGTGCAGTCGCCAGGCCATCCCGGACTGCTTCATGTTGTATACAAAGATGCGAGTTACGCACTTCATAGACGCTTCGTCCAGGTTGGATCCAGTCGAGATGGTCAAGGATGTAAGGGTGCGGAGCCGACCCAGTATCGGTAGTAGCAAGGAGGCCACCGTCCAGGGCGAGGAGGACAAGCACGATGCATCCATGCTCATTACTCGCAGAGGGCATTTGCTGCCGGCCAGGATCCAGGGATGCAGAAGTTTCACGATGGCTGTGGTGGTGTCGGTGCTGGATGGCGTCATATGGAAGGTGTGTATAGGGAGCTGCGGTACGGCCACGCACAGGGAATCAACGGCAAAGACGGCATCGAGGCTGAGCTCTTGAAGATTCGGGCAAAGTGCGAGAAATAGGGCGATATGGTGGGCTGCGATGCGCGAGCCGCCGCTCACCTTGAGTCGGCGCATGCGAGGCAGCTCTTGAAAGGTATTGGTGTTGGTGTTGGTGAATGTGGTGTCATCGTCGTCGATATTCATGTGGATGGACTCGAGCGTCGATGAACCGTTATCGAGGAGAAGGTGGAGGAATTCCGGCTCATACCATGACAGCGTCGTATAGACGAAATACTGGAGACCGGTGTCAGAGGAAGCATCAAGTTCCACAGCATGCTCAAAGTCAGTGCCATCCGCAGCCTCCACCAAAAGACGCGTGAGCTTCTTGCATGACATCTGAAAGAGCAGAAGGACGCTTGAGAGCTCGAGAACATCGTGCTCAAACAGCGACCTAACGTTGTCTTCCCGAAAACAAAAGGTGGTGAGGTTTGGGCAACGGCTGCTCACCAGGACACCGTCGTCAATGATGTCGTGGCAGTTGCTCCACAAAAGATGACGCAGACGCGTAGGTTGAAAGTCATCCTTGTAAGAGACGCCGGGTATGGCGAAGCGACGTCCCGTTTCAGCTGTTGCAAAGTGTTGTTCTAGCCGTTCCAGTTGCGGGCACAGGCCGAGGAGAGCGCGAAGGACCCCACGCTGATGGTATTCCGTATGAATCACGAGTGTCGTCAAACCCTGGGCGACGAGGGAGAATGCGTCGCAACGGCGAGAGAGACCGAAAAAGCGATGGCGGAGGCGGTGTCGTGCATTGGATGCCTCGTTCACGTTCCATTCCGTGATGGCTATATAAAACCAGTACAGAGTTAATGCAAAAGTAGAGCACAGCAGTAAGCTTACTGAGTTTGGAGAGGCGCGGACAGTGTGCCTCGGCGAGGAGGGAGATGATGGTCGAAATGCCGTGGTCGCTTTCCAGGGACAGCTCGCGCAGTTCAGGTCTCGCGTAGCGAAGGAAGCCGCTCATTGAGGCCACGTTGAATGGCTGTGCTTGACGAAGATCGACGGAAAGATATGTCCAGAGGGGAAGCTGCAGTAGACGACCACGCCAGGTGCGTGACACCCGACTGCATTCCACCAGGTCGGTTTCACAGCCGCTAAACACTTCGAATAAAAGGTCGTCAGGTAGACAATGCATCGGATCCCTGTGTCCCGTCAGCTCAGGAGTTTCAGGAGGCTCAGGAAAGGTAGGTCGTGTTGGGTCGTTCCTGGAGATCATTCGCGTCACCCACTCATGGACAACACGGCATAGCATTCTGCGTTTCTTTCTGACCGGCCCAGCCAGGTTTTATTTGACTTTAGGCGACAATGAAGACGTAATGCAGAACTACTTTATATCGTGCTGATCAGGTCAATCGAGTACAAAAGAAATGAGGAAGCGATCAGTGACAATAAAATAAAAAATCTGGTACTGCACCTCAATGCTGCGCGATATTCATGCTGTTATAGCGGAGTTTGTATTTTGGCTGTGCTTTCCTATTTAGGCACTTTTGACCAAAGCGTATTCACTGCGCTGGTGGTTGTTATAGTGCGGTTACTTTCGTTACTTTTGTTACTCTGTTGGTGCTGCGGCGATAGTGATCTGCCTAAGGTCAGAGATATCTCAGGATACATGACCTCCTTATACGTGAGGCAGCGGCATTATGACGGCCAAGTTGTTTCACACTATTCGGCAAAAGAAGAGCATGTTACTGCGTGATAAAAGCAGCTCTCCTGAAAAGCTTATGTCCATTTACAACGCGCATGGCTTGTTTTCGCCGTTTGCATGTCCATGTACCTTAGTATAACCTGTCTGCTTCTGAACTTGTTCTCATCCCCTGATTACCAAATCATCTCTCAACCTACGAACCAAACGCAGTTCTCTCTCCAGACTTAAATCCACTGCTTTTTTTATTTTATTTTTTATTTTTTATTTTATTTTTACGAGTACTCAATTGCTTTGAGGTTAGGTGCCTTAGAAAGCAAGGCATTCTTACCCTCGTCTGTGAATAAGTAGCACATATGTATAGACATCTCTGTCAAAGCATTCAGCGTATCGAGGTTATGGAGGAAGTCGTCGTCGAGGCAGCTGCAGTCGTCTAGCGCAAGCGTCTGGAGGTACGGTAGAGGAACGGGCCCCACTTCTCTTACCTCGGCGGACCTTGGTTCGTTTGCGTCAAACGGTCGCCAGAGAAAAGCCAAATGCAAGCTCTGTAATTGAGGGCAGTACGTCAAGAACTCAAGTATTAGACGTTGATCAGTTGGAGAGTGGGTGAGCCTAAGGTGTCGCAGGTGGGGTATTTCAAGCAAAGGCTGTCTATGGAGGTCATCGAATACGCTGTCCAGGTGCAGCAGCGTGTTCCGATTGCGGAGGACCAGGTCGGCTGCGTTCGTCCTGTGGTGATACCAGTAGGGCTGCAGGATCAGCTTCTCGAGGCCCAGCCGCTTGTCCGTGTCATGGTCGCGCGGCGGGAATCTTTGATGACTATTTTCACCGGATGTATAATCTTTCGCATGGACTGTCATATCTTTTAGAAGTGGACACCATCTGTGGACGTTAGCGACAAGCTTGGCCACGCTGTCTTGCACGGCATAATTCCAAACGACGAGCGAGCGCAGGTTTGGACACTGCTTGATCAGTAAGAGTGAAAGCGGGTCAATACTGAGCCAACGAAGGTGTGACAGGTGCTCATGGAGTAGGTGTGAATCGGGTAGCGTCTGTGGGTCGTCATAGTCTTCAGGAAGTCGAAAGCGGACTACCTCAAGACATTCCAGTTGGTCCGCCAGGAATCTACGCGGGTCAAGAACCGGTGACACCATGTAACTAATATGGTCTTTTCAAGTACGTCAGCTAAAGTCATATACTGATTCTCAACTCACTTATCAACCGAAGCGTTTTTAATTGTGGAAAGCGTTTGCGGTACAAGACGTGGACCAATGCCACATGAAATGCAGGCTCACCTATGCACGCCAAAGAGCGAACGTTGTCAGCCGGGGCATTTGACAGCCAGAGAAGGAAACCGTAGTTTTCCGAAGGACCCAAAACGTCGCGTTTTTTCGTATATTCTATATGGCGCCACAGGTCGGGCCACTGGTTGAGCAAGATGTCTCGCCACTGCCGTGACACCCCCGTGCACCGCACACGGTCTTGGAGGCTGAGCTCTTCGAAGATGGTGTAAACAATGTCAAACGGGAGTTTCTCGCCTATCATTCCTGCTTTGACCGCCTATGGAGCTTTCTTGATCGATATATTGATCGCTAAGTAATGTTCTATCGTATCCGGCTTTATGCAGCGTGGAGGCGTACGGGACTGACAGACGAAAATGTCGTAGCGCGAAAGAAAAAGTTAAATAAAAAATAAACACGGGAAGCTCTCAACCATTTATCATCAGCCAGGTCAGGCGACCATGGTGGATCGTGTTCGCGGGTGGTACAAGGAACGCAGGCGACAGCATCTATTCGCCTGCCAGGAAACGTGTCATTTGTTGATTTTGAACGTTCAGGCACTGGACAACACAGTCCGCGCGTGTGGTAATCTCTGCTCTCTAATAGAATCAGCTGCTCTGCAAATCCCAACAGCCATAACCGTCTTCAGTCATGGCAGAATGTCAGTAGATCATTCTCTCTTTGGTAACTTCTCGATCTAGATCTCGATCTTAAAAAGCAAAGCGTATCGAATCCGTCAGTCTCACCAGCTGATGGAAACATCGGGCTCGTCTTTTGGTAGCCCTAGGCCACGCTATTATCATTCATTTTTTTGTTTCATTCTTAAGTATAGTGCCAACAGGTAGACAACAAATCATCGAACAAAGTCCTCTGCATCATCCGTTTAAGGGCACCTTTATTTTTTCTAGAATACGACGCACATGCAACCACAAAAGAGAATTTTGTGAAAGCAATATGAGACGCCTGCATTCGTAAAAAACTACAAAGAAAAAAAAACTTTTCACGGACGGCGCCGGGTTTTATAAGAGAAAAAAAAAAAGATTAAAGCGGCGCACCTCGTAATACCCCGATCACAAGCGATGGCCGAGCCACCTAAAATTTCCATGACCAGTCTCAACTAGCGCGCATCTTTGGGTTGTAACCACAAGCCCGAGACAACGAGCAAACCATTAGTGCAAACGAAAGTAGAGCAGCCGCACAGAGCGCGTCCCTGATAACCACATCATGGATATCCACGACCGTAGGCCTGTTGCAGGCGAAAATGACGTGCGCGTTCCTTGACAAGTCAAGTGTAATAGGACGTCCGGGCGCGCCATCTCATTGACAAAGCTGGACGCCCGTGCCTTGAAAAACGATACCCTCCGCTTGGGTATTAACCTTTTATATTTAGAACCACGCAGGCTTACATATGCACTATTCAAGGGCCCGCTCGGAAAGCCCGCGACGCCTATTCAAAACATGCGCGTGCTGAGAAATGGAGATAACCCCGGTACAATTGTGTTCAGGGCATCGATTTTATGGCCCGTCCGGTTGCTATCTGAAACGAATGATCAATGCACAGATACAAATTGCATCATTCAGCATAACAGGGGCTAACATACCGTCGAAGCATCATAAAGTGCATGATGTTGTTTACATTATCAGCTCATATTGTGTTTCTTGCTATTTTAGTGTACCCAAGGGGTGGATCCGCATGTCTCGTCCGCTCTTGGCGTATGTCTACTAAATCGACGCCTCTACCTTGCTTGACCGGAGAATCAGATTAAGCTGTTTTTTACCTGTTTATCGTGACCAAGACCAAGGTAACGACGTTATCAGCAATGCGTTTGTTTTGTTGGAGCGGGATGATTCGCACACATACTTCACCTTTTGTTGCACATGCAGGCTAATGTAATGGAAATATGTGCTATAGAGAGCAGCTAAAATAGTAAGGGTCCATTGCATGCCGATCGGACACACATGTCTAAATACTGGCATATCTGATCGAGTGAACGCTTCTTTTGGATCAAAATTGTTTGTTATTTGGCCAGCAGCAAGAGACACAATATTGCAAATATTCCCTTTCTATCTGTCCCATGCGGCAGATATGCATTGGGTGCTCCGTCTATCTATCTGTGCACGCTTTTCTAAAGACAGGAGAGCCAGTCCAGGTTCATCTTTTACACAGACCAGCAGCACCTTTTTTTCTGTAGTCTCCTGGAATGCAATAGAGTATCCTTTTTCGTTTCGCTTTTGCATGCACATGCTCAGGTTTTGACAGGTGAATGGCGCTAGAATTCAAAGTCCAGGCCAACAAAGCAGCAAAAAAGAAAAAAAGAAATCAGGCGTGTGATTGATGTTGATCATCTGGCATGAAAATGAACAAGGCGTGTCGCATCCAACGGTTGTGATTGGTATATGACAATCACCGGGGCGACCGGTGACTGTTATGATTGACAACCATGCGTTCCTGACCTGATCTGCGCGTTGATTCCTTCATAGACAGGATACATGAAGAAATAACGTATGGCCATGATATCATTACAAATGGTTGTGGACTTTTTAAACGTAGCCGGTGATCGGGTTTGAATCGAGGCAGGTAGGACGAATGATGCGCAAAAAAAAAAAAAAGATGAAAAACTCAGAGAGGCGTTGGCCTTTGTAATCCCACGTGTAGTCTGTGTTTGTGTAATCCCAACATGGATGATCATTGCAAATGGAGCTGGCACGGACACCAACGCCGGAAAAGAATGCACTGCATCGAGCATCCGAACCGTACGCCTCATTGACTATTGGAGATAGCCGTTGTCATTCGATTTGAACTAGAGTGTTTTCAAAAAAGCATGTGTATCCGAGCGAAAAAGAAGAAGGATAGGTGCGTCTTATAGGCATGATCCTTCCTTTTAGGAGTCCTTCCTAGGTGGGCCCGGGGGGGGGGGAGAGGGAAAGACGTTACATATGATATAACGGGAAATAATAGTACGACACCAGAAAGTTACGGTGTTCCAATATGCTATAATATGCTATTTTTTTTTTTTTTACATCAGATGATGCAACAATGTGCGCATCCCATTATTATTAACGAAATTATGATAGCCTCCGAAGAACGGTCTAATGGATATTATATCGTTTTAGCTTGAATTGGACGCTGCATCCTCAATCGTCTTTAGGGGTCCCTCTACTATTTTGTTTTATATAAAAAAAGAACAGGAGGTCATGATGTAGGGATGGAAGAGCGAGAAGGAACACTATTTTATTTTCTCTTTTTTAGGACAAGTCATATAATGAGAATATGCATCTGAATAAATAGTAATAAAACGATAAAATTCATATGTTTCCTGCTGTTGTTTTTTAGGCCGTATCACACAATGGCGTCTGAATGATGCAGCCATTAAGAACGGACGGAAAGAGGGAGGGGGGCAGGAAAGCGCAGACGAGGAGGAAAAAGGGAAACGACCAGAAGAGAGGGGGTCAGTGTAGGACGAGAAGGAGAAGGGAGAATAGCGGAAGTACTACCGAATGCCTTACAGTTCAGTTCAGTCAGTAAGAAAAAAAAAACGTGTGGTGCTATTTTTGGGTTCCTTGCCCAACTCTCTTTTTTTTTGTATTTTTTTTCTTGTTCTTGTTCTCGTTCTTTCTCTTTCTCCTTCACTTTTTTTTTTCTTATAATATTCTTAACTGAAGCGATGCAGTCAGCAGCAGAGACCCAGAAAACACTGCCTTTGCCGCCCAAAGAACAACATGAAATGCTGCCCTTGCCGCCTAAAGAACAACAAGCAATGTTGTCGCCGCAGCCAACGCCAGGGCAACCACAGTTCCTGAATATCGATGGCCCACCTCCGCCTCCGAAGCATATGGTGGACATCACGACTGCCCCTTACCCAGCTGCCTACTCTGTCAAGAATGGCAATGCATCGGCGCAATCGCTGCCGATCCCGCGCCAGGGCAGCCCGCGCTCACCGACGCCTTCCAACACAGCGGGCAGCACGCGTTCGTCGTCGGTGCTGGATGTGTCAGTTTTGGGTCAGAGCGGCGACCAATTGCTCGACCACTCGCACTTGAAGCCGGGCGCCAATGCCTCGCTCCTCTCGTACAACCAGACCATCAACATGTACCGCGAGAACGCAAAGAAGACCAACAGCCCCGATATCCAGTGTGATTTTGCTATTTTCCTCGTCGAGGCTGCCAAGCCCGTCACCGACGACGACACGACGCGCTGGGAGTATCTCACTGAGGCGGAGAAACTCCTCCGGCAGCTCGCCTCGCGCGGTCACGCCGAATCGCAGTATTATCTTGGCAATCTCTACGCCTCGGGACTACTCAGCAAAAAGGGAAAGAACGAATTCGACAAAGCTTTCCCACTCTTTGTCCAGGCCACCAAGCATCACCACGCCGACGCGGCGTATCGTGCAGCCAAATGCTATGAAGACGGCCTCGGCACCCGCCGCGACTCGTCCAAGGCCGTCCAGTTTTATCGGTAAAAGCCCCCCGCCCCCCAAACAAGCACTTGGGCTGAGTTTTTGTGGGACTGATTGATTGAATAGTAAAGCAGCCACGTTGAGCCACCCCGGCGCGATGTATCGCCTTGGCGTTGCCGAAGTCAACGGCGAGCTGGGCATCTCGAAAAATGCGCGCGATGGCGTCAAATGGCTCAAGCGCGCGGCAGAGAGCGCCACGAGCGAATACCCGCACGCCATCCACGAGCTTGCGCTTCTGCACGAAAAGGGCATTGACAATGTCGTCTTTATCGACCTCGACTATGCCGTGTCTCTGTTTGCCCAGGCCGCCGACCTCGGCTATGCTCCGTCCGCTTTCCGCCTGGGCGAGTGCTACGAGTACGGCAAACTCAACTGCCAGCAAGACCCGGCCCTCTCCATCCATTACTACACGATCGCAGCCCAGCAGGGCCATCGCGAGGCTTGCTTTGCGTTGACGGCGTGGTATCTCGTCGGCTCGCCCGGCATCCTGCCCCAATCGGACGAAGAAGCCTACGTTTGGGCCCGGAGGGCTGCTGAGAAGGAGCTGCCCAAGGCCGAGTACGCTGTGGGCTACTTTACAGAGGTCGGCATTGGCGCACCAAAGAACCCCGACGAGGCAATGCGGTGGTACAGGCTCGCGGCAGATCACGGCGACAAGCGCGCGATCCAACGTCTCCAGGGCAAGCCAAGCAACCCCAAGCAGTCAAAGAACAAGAAGGGCCAGGAGGACTGTGCCATCATGTAATCCAGTATAAAATAATCAGGCAGACAGAGAGGGCGTGTGTGTGTGTATGTGCTTGCGTGCATGTATGTCTCTCGTAGTTTACGACTCGTCCACCATTGCCATCACCATCACCACCAGCACCACACTCTCTTCATGACACCTCACCTCCTTCATATCACACCACACAACGCATTCATCACCTCAGATCATACTCACACGCACGCACGCAACTTCCAACTCACTCACACACAAAAGGCAAATCATCAGACGCACACACACAACATATATATACCTTTCTTCTTTTTTTTTCATCATTATTCCTGTGTTTTTTCTTTAATGCTACAAGGAGACTTTTGTTCTCTTTCTCTTTTAACTTTCTCTATTTCTTTTCCTTTTTATTTTTGCATACATACATCCTACACATCTCCAACCTTTCGTGCTTTATATTAAAAAAAGGGTGGCGCTTTCTTGGCAAAAAAAAAAAAAACAAAAGAAAATGCAACACTTGCTATTCACTCTTCTTTATATGGCCCGAGCCAGCGGTGGAAGGTACACAAACGTAATCTGATCCGGTATGTGCAACAAGAAATACCGCGTTTCCCCATAGTCTGCTCGAGAAAACTTTAAAGCAGAGAACCCCAGCCTCTCCTCCTTAGCATCGGTGCATGATTACCCCCACCCCCACCTCGTCAACCTGGCAGTAGGGTGATTAGTCGGGATTGTACACAGAAGGATGCTACATGTTGACAGCAGAAAGTATGCTCCAAGGCAAGGGCGACATACGTGGGGATGGGGGGGGGGGCTCTGTCTGTGTCTTGCACAGGCGGGTCGGCTTTGTCCGGACGAACCAATGTGGTGGCTGCCCTGAATGCGAAATAAGAGGCATTCTTTATCGAGATAGGCAGGTAGGATAGAGAAGATCGGATAAAACAGTCAAGTAACAGGAGAGGGAAGACCGAGCCTATTCTTTGACTATGTGATAGGCATGAACAAGTACAAATAGACTTTGAGCTGACGAAGCAAGGCCATCATAGGCCGAAATACAAAAAAGTGCGACGGGTTTCGATGTCCAATCCATAGAGATGAGAAATCAGCAGCCAATCAATGGTTGCTTACCAACCAGGGCGCGGCTGACATAACGCAGTTTTAAAAGCGCCCCTCTTGAGTGTGTTTTTGATCTTTTTTTTCTATATTTCATTTTTCCTTTGTTTCTATAATCTTCATTGACTGCCATGCCTGAACATCACAAGGTTGCTATTATCGGCTCTGGCCCTGCAGGTAAAGAGAGGGAGAAAGAGAGAGAAAAAGAAAAGGACGAGTCGTTTGTCAAGCGATAGACTTGTCAAATACTGCGCTCATGAGGTATTAACGTCATTCATTCTACAGGTCACACCGCCGCTGTGTATCTCGGCCGTGCTAATCTCGAACCGATCCTCTTTGAGGGCATGATGGCCAACGGCTTTGCGCCCGGCGGTCAGCTCACGACCACGACCGATGTCGAGAACTACCCCGGTTTCCCCGAGGGTGTGATGGGCGGTGACCTCATGGAGAAGATGCGCGCTCAGTCCGAGCGCTGCGGTGCCAAGATTGAGACGGAAACCATCGAGAAGCTGGACCTGTCCGAGCGTCCCTTCAAGCTGTGGCGCGAGGGCGCGTCCGACGTGACCGATACCGCCGATGCGGTTATCATCGCCACCGGTGCGTCGGCCCGCCGTATGGACCTGCCCGGTGAGGACAAGTACTGGCAGAACGGTATCTCGGCCTGCGCTGTCTGCGACGGTGCCGTCCCGATCTTCCGCAACAAGCCCCTCGTCGTCATTGGCGGTGGTGACTCGGCTGCTGAGGAGGCCATCTACCTCACCAAGTGTAAGTGTCCTCTCAATTTTGGGTGTCTCTCTGTGTGTCTGTGTGCGAGTGATTTTTTTGACACATTTTCACATTAGATGCCTCGCATGTGCACGTGCTTGTGCGCCGTGATGTCCTCCGTGCGTCCAAGGTCATGGCCTCG
The DNA here is from genome assembly GCA_023630325.1 of Syncephalastrum sp. PYS2702. Taxonomy (NCBI): domain Eukaryota; kingdom Fungi; phylum Mucoromycota; class Mucoromycetes; order Mucorales; family Syncephalastraceae; genus Syncephalastrum; species Syncephalastrum sp. PYS2702. Next base: position 18,354 of record JAMAMT010000119.1, read on the forward strand.
CGCTTGCTTAAGCACCCCAAGGTCACCGTGCACTTTAACACTGCCCCTACCGAGGCCATCGGTGACGGCTCGCTCCTGACCGCTGTCGCCACGAAGGATACCAAGACCGGTGAGCAGGGCAAGATTGACGCCAACGGTCTCTTCTACGCCATCGGCCACGACCCCGCTACCTCGCTCGTCAAGGGCCAGCTTGACCTCGACTCGGAGGGCTACATCCAGACCATCCCCGGCTCGGCTGAGACCAACATCCAGGGTGTCTTTGCTGCGGGTGATGTCCAGGACAAGCGCTACCGCCAGGCTATCACCTCGGCCGGTTCGGGCTGCATGGCCGCCCTCGATGCCGAGCGCTACCTCGCCGAGCTCGAGGAGGGCGTCGCCACCGAGGACCGCACCAACGCTGACCAGCCCAGCAAATAAGAAAAAGAAAGTGTAAATTCTTGATTTTGCATGTTCATATCCCAGCCTATTTTCCTTCTTTACACTATACTACACACACACACAATCCTCCCCTTCTGTTTCTTTTTGCCATGTATACACACAAGTCTCCCTCTCCCCCTCCAATGCCATCGCTACAAAGACACTCACACAACACAACATTCTTATATACACAACTATACATATACGCGGGGGGAGGACCACCATAAAAAAAAGAATAGAAAGAAAAATAAAAAAGAAGCTATCAGAGCCTCATAGGCGTCGTTTTGCATTTTTTGTTACTCAGTGTGATTTCACAGGCCCTAAAGAATGACACACAGACGACGTCGCACAAGGAAAAAGCCAAATCCCTCTTAAAACTCGTCGCCCCACATTTTGCACCGCCCTCTGCTGTATTTAAGTTTTTGATTGTTTTCTTGTTTCCCTTTTGTCTCCTTTCCCACTTGGAAACAGAAAAAAACATGAAGCACTCCATTCTCCTACTCATGCTCCTGCTTCAGCTGACCCTCGCGGCCGTGATCATGCCTGAGAGCGGCATGCCTGAGGACAGCGACGCACTTTTGGATGACGCTGCGGCGGTCATGGATGCTCGTCTTTTCACAACCACAGACGAACGACCAGAAGAACAAAACACCCTTAACGACGACGACGACAACGAAGATGAGGAGGAAGAAGAGGACGAAGACGGGGTGGATGTCGACGACGATGCAGAAGACGATATCTTCCCTGACTTTAAGAACGACGAAGGCCAAGCATTGCTCTTTGATGCGCCACCCCCTCACCTCTTTAAAGAGGAAGAGCAGGATGAAGACGACGACGCATTGTGGCTCGAGGAAGATCTGGATATCGATCTCGCGCCTTACCAATGGCAATGGCGTGGTTTTCTCGTGGTTTCTGTCCTGATTCTCGCCTACCAGGCCTGGCAAAAGGGAAAGCGCACGCAAGAAGCAGTTGACGAGGTAGGTCCATTCTGCGTGAGAACTCGTCTTGTTTTTTTCCTTATACTGACGGATTCCCTATTTTCCCTTTGTCTCGTGTTTAGGCTGCGGATTTGAAACTCCCTTGCATGGACGATGCGTTGCCTGTAAGTACAAAAAAGCGTCTTTTTTTTCTCACACCGAGACCATGTATTCTGACAGCCGATCTCTTTGTTTTCTGTAGTTTCATACGCAAGGTAGTAGTAAGGCCAAGAGAACACACAGCTCCGCTATTATTAGGGTGAGGCTGACGCTTTTGTAATTTATATTAGATGTGGCGCGGTCAGACGAGAAACACAGCAGCACACCCGCAGCAGCGCAGCCAAACCGGCGGCACTCGATGGGTGTCTCTCACGTGCGAAAACCATCGTACTCACCTCCCAACCGTCGCATATCCCTGCACACTACCACGACCACCCAAAACAGCAACTCGCAATAACAACACCACGGTCCAATCCACATAGCACGCTTCTTCAACTCCAGTCATTTGTAATTCTTCTTCGTTTGTTACTTACTACTAGTCCCCTACACCCCACCCCTACATATCATCATCATGTACTTTATCACTTGTAAATCAGCGTACACCCCACCCCATATACTTTCTTTTCTCGCTCAACTCGTTTATATGTATAAACTTTGCATTCTTTAGCACACCATTTCAAACGCTCTTTTGCACAGGAGTCCATTTCAAACACCGCCTATATAAATACCCTCCATTGGGGTATGACGCAGGTATAAAAGGACGCCCCTTTGACCGCTTTCCATTTTTTCTTTTCTGTGTGTGTGGGTGAGTCATCAACCCATCGCCTCCCCGTCCCATTGCGTTTCTCATCTTTCCAGTCCCTTCTTTAATAAAGCAAGCCTTACTTTGCAATGTCCAACGCCATTGTGGTGAGTTTTCTAGGAGAGATCGTTCGGATCCGATGAATAACGTTAATGTAGTCGAATGTCTACCGCTACGTCATTGACGACGTGATCAATGGAGTCCGAGGAGAATTCGAAGACATGGGCATCGACGAGGCCGTCCTGACTGAACTCCAGCGGGTAAGTAACTCATGAATGCGTGCTTTATGGGTCACCAACACCACAGGATAGTCATGGGAGGCCAAGGTGGCACGATCCCGGGTGGCCAACTTTGGATTCAGCGACGAGACCTACTTTGATGAGGAAGGCGAGGAGCAGAATCCGGCTGGCCAGGGTGATGGCATGAACCCGTTACAATACAACGTAAGTTTACAAAACAAGAAAGGAAAAGGAAAAGGGAAAGGGAGAACAATGTGTATATTCATGCCGTGCCTTGCCATTGCTTTCCTCCTATGACAGCCGCTCTATGGCCAGCCAGCCGCAGCCAGCCTCGTATCACTCGCAAGCACCAGCGCAGCCATGCGAGATCAACTCAAGGCCGAGTCGGACGGCGTACGACAACCCAACTCGCCTTCACAACAACAACAACAAAGGCAGTACGTGCCCGATCAGCGTACGCTGCACCTCCCACAACAACAACCGCAACAAACCCCTCCTCAAGGCAACGGCCAACCCTACTCCATCTTACAACAACAACAACAACAACAACAGCAACAGCAGCAGCAGCAGCAGCAGCAGCCAGGCGATCGACCGAATCATATCCCACAAAACGACGGCGCCGACGACTCGGACCCAACGACGATGACGACTGCACAAATCGACGCCCACATTGAGCAACTCGCCTTTTCTGCAACGAATGGGCTGGGCAAAGCCATGCCGCTCGAGGAGCTGCCCGAGGACGTCAAAACGCTGATGCGCGATGCGCGGGATCGCGCTGTGCGTGCGGGTGCGATACGCAAGAGTGTGCGCATACCCCAGTTGGATGGTGAAGGCGACGGGGTAAGTTGAAACTGCCATGCCTCTGCGTGTGTGTGCGTTTGTATCTATCTGTAGCTCGCTCACACTCTCTATTGCTACTGTAGGAGGATGATATTAACTCGGACCTGGATGATTCGGATGACGCAGACGACGACGCGGATGGTGGCGAAGAGATTGAGCACATTATCCTGTGTCTTTATGATAAGGTGACGCGCACCAAGAACAAGTGGAAGTGCGTCCTCAAGGACGGCATCATGCTCGTCAATGGCCGCGACTATCTTTTCCATCGCGCAAGTGGTGACTTTGAGTGGTGAAGATAACGAACAAAAGAAAAAAAAAAGCACACTGTATAGCAACACACAAAGAAGAAAAGAAAAGAAGAAAAAAAAATAAAAAACAAAGGGTTCTTTTCGGTTGTTCAAAATCGGGGGAGGATGTCAACAGGAGGGGGCAAGGTTTTCATAATAACGGGTCGAGGTCCAAGAGTAGAGGAGTGTCTTTGGCGTCTTTCCTGACGAGCAGCGACGGACTCTTGGGTGGCGGGCTGCTGTCGCTGGCAGACGAGGACGTGGTGGGAGAGAGGCTGCGGAGGACGGCGAAGGGGTCATCATAGGCGTGGACGTTGCGGGGGGAGGAGGGCGAGGGAGGAAAGGAAGCGGTGGAGATGGCGGTGGGTGATTTCTGCTGCTGCTGCTGGAAGTTGCGGGTGATGGGGGACTGGGGCGGCGGCGGTAGTAACGGGGCCGGTGTCTTGGTTTGCTGCTGCTTGAGCGCGTGCGGGTGCATCACTCCGAGCGGCGTGTTATCGTCGAGCCAGGACGTCGAGGGCTGCAGCGTTGGCCGGCTTTGTTTGTGGATGGCACGCAGTGTGTGGATCTGTTGGTCGTACCGTGCAGGGTCCACCCAGCGCCGGTCGTAGTACTTTTGCCGCATCGCGTACCTGACCTCGGTATCCGTCTGCGGTGCCGGCCCTTTTTTGCTGTATTTGGCCATCCAAATGGTGTTGGCGACGGCGTTGCCCCCGGCTTCGAGGGCCTTCACCTCGGCTTGGGTAAAAGTACTCGCCGAAATGGACTTCACCCGGTGTCCGACTTCTCGTCTATTACAAATAGATATATCAGCCACCTCAGATAACCCTCCTTTGAATTACGTTCGACTTACACAAGACCAGAGCACCGCGTGCATACAAAGGTCTGAATCGTCACATTCGCAAAGATGGGACTCTGTTCTTGAATGAGCGCCATGCTTCACTTTGCCCTTTTTTTATTCCTTCATTACTGCCATGGCGTGCTTACCTTGGTCGGGCAGTCAAAGCATGTCTTGTTTTCAGGTTGCCGTAGCAACGCCTGCAGTTTTCTGGGTAATACAGAAAAAACAAAAACTTTATCAGCTACATGTTCAATCGGGTGACAGCGAACGTACTCGGTATGGTCGTTTTCGTCTTTGGACTTCTTGAGAACCATGGAAAGTCAAAAATCAGGGGTAAAGAGGAAAAAAAAGAGAAAAAGCAAAGAGGGAAATAAAAAAAGGGTTATATTTTTCCATGTGTGTAAGACCCATGGACATGGTCCAGGCGTAAAAACATACACCCACCCTCCTACACACATAATGACGATGATCCATGATTTCATTGCCGAGCATTCATGGTTACACACATTAGTGTTACCTTCGTTCGCCCTTTTTTTTCTATTTTTTTTTATTTAGTAATTCCTCGAGTCCTTCTTTTTATCTTCCTCATTGTTTGCTGATACAAAGGATGAAAAAAAAAGGTGCAGTTTAACACGGCAGTGTGGGAAATGTGTGCGAACATCAGGTTTGTGCAGGAAAAAAAAAAGTAAAAAGTGCGTGTGCATGTGCACGTATGAAAAGTGAGATTGGTGTGCGTATATGTGTGTTTATAGCCAACGTTGCACGCAGGAGATGCTGTAGAACAACTTACAAGAAAAGGGGTGGGAGGGGAATCAAGCCAAAAAAAAAAAAAAAAAGAAAAACTGAAGAAAAGACGACAGAAAACTATACACGGACCTTGCCTTTGGCGCTGGCATCATCAGTAGGCACGCCCCATCTAAGAGAAAGGTGAGTACGGTTCATGTTGAAATAAAAGAAAAAGAGAACGTACATGCGAATAGTCTTGTCATCGCTTGCAGACGCAAACATCATGGAGGTTGGACACCAACTGACGCAGTTTACAATGCCCTTATGGCCCTCGAGCACTTCCAGTAGGCTCTGGTGCTCGCGACTCCAGACATAGACGCAGCTATCTATGGAAAACGTAAGAAAACGCACATGACATCCTTCTATGCTTTCAAAAGTTACCTTCACTGCCACTCAAGACAAAGCCCTCGTCCATGCCGCCAAACGCAGATCGGATAACATACGAGCCTTGTTTCTGGCCAGTGTATTTCCGCACGAGTGCTTGCTCGTCGAGATCCCACAAGTGGAGCTCCTGCGAGTCTTGCACGTTGACGAGCGCATACCGCCCGTCGTGACTCAGATACAGGGATGTGATGGTGCCTGATTCGGGAATTTGTCTAAATGAACAACATCACGCGAATCAATACGTGTGTGTGTGTGTGAGCGAAAGTATGTCCTTTGTTTCATTGTTCAACCGCGCCCCCCTCCATTTCTTCGTAAACTTACGCGATCTCGGTAAGGAGGTATCGGTCCAGACTGTACACAACAATGGACTTTTCATACGTGGCCACGACGACGCGTGTGCCCCGTGCCGCGATCTTCATGTCCAGAATGCGCTGAGTCGTCCAGCGCTGCTTGATGACTCCATCAATGTGCTATACACCCAGAAAGAATGAGCCACTCACGTCTCATGCCCATGATATCCTTTCATAGGAAGATGCGTTACCCATAAACACATGCTCTTGTCGCAAGCGCCCGAGATAAAGTGCTCACCGTCTGGTAGCCAGACACAGCAGGTCACTTGCTCTTTGTGCTCCGAGTAGGTATGTACAAGGTCGCCCGTCATTGGGTCCCACAGCCGCAGCGCAGCGTCGACGCCGCACATGAGCAGTTTCGTGTCATCCGGCGACCAGGCGAGATAAGACGCGCTCTCTGGCTGGCCAGAAAGAATCCGTACCTTGTCAAATGTCTGCACAAGATTAAAAAATAAAATTAAAAAACAAATAGATTAGAAACCCATGACTTTTTCATTCCACAGCCAAGGTATGTTCACGTACAGTCATGTCCCAGATGATGCAGGTCATGTCCTTGGAGACGGTCGCAAGATAGCGTCCTGAATGAGAAAAGGCGAGATGCCAAACCTCGTCAGCGTGGCCCTCGAGGACGTGGGTGGTCATGGACGGAAACAGGTTCTTGTCACAGGCGTGGTCGGCAAACAAGGAGAAGTTACCCTCGTAGCCGTTGTGGTATAAGCATCCGCGGCGCTGCCACTCGTACGCTTGGTTGATGAGCGTCAGTAACCGGGCGCTTGGAATCATTGTCGACGGTGACACGTAACCTGCAGAAGGCATGGATTCAGAAAAGAAGTACGGAGATAATAAAGTCGCTTACGTTGAATCTCGGTCAAGAGGTGGGCACGCGACTGGCCTGATGCACCGTCCCAGTTGAGATGTTTCTTGATGTCGTCTACAGAAGAGCAGACGATAAAACTTTGCGAAAAAAAAAAAAAAAGAAATAGTCAGACAACGCCCACTCTCTCTCTCTAGATCTGTATTCCCTTCATGTTTTTTTTTTGAAGGGAGGAATGATTCTTATTACCTGGAGAGCTGGTGCAAACGGTCTGTATCTCGTTTGAGGGGCGTCAATTCATTGCGCAAGACTTGAAGAGCTTTCATGGTCTTCTTGGCCTCGAGAAGCTCCAGGAACTTTTGCTCGCGGATAAGAAACTGGATCTGGTAGAGGTCGTCGGGGTGGACCAACGTCAGGGTGGGCAGGAGAGACTCGGCCGTGCGCCAGTCGCCCTCCAGCACGCTCGAGCGGAACTGAGACACGTTTTCATCCTCCAGTCCAATATTGGAATCACGCTGTAAGACTTGGGCCGCATCACTGAGTAAGATAAAGAATCAGAGGGGAAGAGACAGAGAGTGAGAGTGAGAGTGAGTGAGTATCGGCTATGATGATCTCTCATGCTTGTTTGCATATACCTGTAACCCAAGTCAGTCAAGGACTGCAAGATAAGACGGACGAGTTCTTCTTTCTGGACGCGGCCGAGCATGCCGTTCTGCTGAGTGTTTCCGTTGGCCTTCCCACGCAGGGAAGACGTACTACTGGAAGGGGTGTGATGGTCGGCAATGTGCATGGCGGGGCTTGCAATGGTTGTTGTTGCAGGTGCTGCAGGTGTGGTTGTACTTGTACTTGGGCTGTTCGTATCGAGGCGAATGCGCTTGCGTCTCGGGGGAGATGAAGATGAAGAAGGCAAGGGAGGCGAGGACGAGGACGACGGTGGCGGTGGCGGTGGCAAAGACGACGACGACGACGACAATGGGGAATGCGCAGCAGAGGCAGCTGCTGTTCGTTCTGATTCTCTGTTCGTGGTGGGCAAATACAAACAAGGAAGCAAGTTATAGGTGGAAAGACAAGAACGCGATCGGCCTCAAGAAGGTATTCTTTGGGGCAGACACTACTCGTATATGTTTATATCGGTAGACTAGCTTGCGTAAGTGACGAGAGGAGTCGAAGAAATATGAGAAAAAGAGGGAGTCGAAATAGTGAGATATACGAAAGAGAGAAAAAAAAGTGTGTGTTCTGTTATGCTGATTATTTCTGCTCGTAATTGTCGTTCAGCCAAGTCAGCAACCATCGCACACAGAAACCATCGATGATGGGCGGGGGCCGTCACCTTGATCTCAATTTGTTTCCGTTCTCTTCCTAAAAAATAGCAGGAAAGTAAAGCAGTAACAGACTGTACGCATTTACTATCTATTGGTAGAGTTCACCACCATTCCCGAGCAGCCTATCTTGACTGTAATTCAATATCCATGCTTAAGCACCAGACGTATTATTGTTACGTATGTCCTGCAAGTGCACAGCCTGCTTAGACGCACTTTGCGTATTCCTGCAGAATCCTGAAATGACTGGTTTTTATGAGTAATTACAACAAAAGAAAACAAACTAGTGCGTATAGGAGAGGTGAATGTATATCTATAAAGCCTTTACCCACTCATTTTAAAAAACGGGGTGTCTACATATGATCGGCTAGAGACGCGCCGCGCCATCCTTGCCGACCTTCCAAGCGCCTTGGCCAGCATGGACAAGCGGGCGAATGTACTCTTCATAGCCATCTGCGACTGTGGTCTGGTTGAGCGGCTCGAGCTCAGCCATCTCGGTCATGCGCTCGTACGCGCGGCCGTCCTTGTCGCCCAGCGCAGACTGCATCAAGTAGTCGGGGTATCCAAACACGTCCACGAGCGCAACCGCATCGGGACGGATCTCCTTGAGGGCCGCAATGGTCTGCTTCTTCACGAGCAGCGCCTGGTCCGGCGACACATAGCCGCACGTCAGCACGTCCGCCATCTCGGACTCCAGCGTCGACAGCGCAAACAGGATGGCCAAGCGCTGGAGGACCTTGTCTTCGTTGGACTGCTTGTCCTTGCCAAACACGGCGCCGAAAAAGTTGGCGACGAGCAGGAGCTGGCAGTGTGCGCGCGAGATGCGGTACACTTCGACGAGCATGTCATTCCACGTCTGCTGGTGGACGTCAATGGCCTGCACTGCCTTGTCGACGAGGAACGCCACGCGGTACTTGAAGGTCGAAAGGAGCACCTCGGGGTTCGCCCAGTCGCTCGGTTGCGACGCGGGGCATTTTGCGGCGGGCTGGCTAAGGTATTCTTGCATGTAGCTCGAGGAAAAGGTGGGTCGGCCTTGCGCGCCCGTGCGCACGGCACGGAAGGTCTTGAGCAGATAGCGCGTCGTTTGCTGTGTCAGGAGGTAGTTGTCGCCTTCCCACTAAAAGAGAAAAAAGAAACAAAAAAAAAGACCCGGATGTTAATGACATGGGCATGGATAAGTGGGGAATTTTCATATAATTACAGTGGCCTTGGGCAGCATATCTTGGTAAAACTGGCCGAGACCGGAAAAGAGCGAGTAGCCGTGGCCACCGCACGCACGTCGGCAGTCCTCGAGACCGGCCATGTTAAGTGTGGTTGTCAGACTCTTGAGACCGGACGAGGACGCGTGTAGGTCAGCCAAGTATGAAAAGTCACCGGCAGCCATCTTGGCTTGGTTTTCATAGTACATGCGGTGCATCTCCTGGGCCGTGAAGTGGCAGGCGTAGGCCTGGGCCAGGACAGGGAAGAGACGGTACTGCTGCATCATGTAGTCCAGCACGGGCGTCTCAACCACCTTGGTTTGGCCCTGGACGAGCGCCTTTTTCGGGTTGGCATCGTCCACGAACTGGGCACGCAAGGCCGAGTAGCGCACGGCGACGGTGGCTGCACGGGCCAAGACGTAGCTGGACTCCATGACAATGTTGGCACGCACAAACACCATGGTGCCATAGGCCAGCTTGTCGTTCGGCGGCCGCTGATACTCGCCCGTGGCCTTGTCGATCTTGGAGAAGCGGGCAAGCATCGCGATATGAGGCAGCTTGAGGTGGTCGAACAAGATAAAGCCATTGTCAACCGTGTTGAAGCCGAACTTGGGGCCAATGTCGCCCACTGTGATACCCTTCAAGGGCTCGTGCGTCTTGAGATCGCGAATCTGTACCACGAACGGGTGCGGACCGTAATCCTTGCCGTTCGAAATGAGGCGCGCCATGACAACGGCATGGTTGGCAGCCACACCGAGACCACCGATCCACCATTTGCTGGCCGTAAGCGTGGGTGAATGCAGGTCAAAGGTCTGCGTGCTCGGGTCGTAGGTGGCTGTCGTCTCCAAGCCGCGCACGTTCGAGCCGTGACCGAGCTAAAATACCATGTGAAAAAGGCACGCTTGTAAATCAAACAGGAAGATAGTCAGTGAATTCATGTATTTTACCTCTGTTTGGGCATAGCAACCAATGATCTCATAACGACGTGCAGGTTCGAGATAAAGCTTCTTTTGCTCGTCCGTGCCTTGGTTCTCGAGTGTCGGCATAAACATCGACCGGTGCAGACGGAACTAGCGGCACCACAAGCACACACAGACACAGACACACTCATTCAGTTCCTCCATTCCTTTCTTCCTTGTTTTTTATCTCACTTACAGGTCCTGACTCATCAAACAGGCGATCGGCAATCTTGAGTTCCTCGTCATTCCACTGGTGAATCCTATACATTGCCGTCAACACTTCCTTGCCCTTCTTCACCTGTATCTGCATAACACACAAACAATAAACTTACTTGACGAGTTCGACCATGCGTTTGGCAGCCGCAAGAGAGCGCTTGAAGCGCACGTCTCGACCGACGTAGTAACGGTGAGACTTGTCGCCCAGGACCGGGTCCTTTTCGAGAATGGCCAGGATTTCATCCTGCTTCTTGAGCAGGGCCTCACCGTAAAGGGCGGTGGCGAGTGCGTGCGGATCAAAGCTGGCCTTGGCGCGTTCTTGGGCGAGGAGCTGCGCACCCTGCGGCTCGATCGGTTTCAGATGGCGAGGGAAGCGGACAGGAGCCATGGGAGACAATAAAGAATGGAAGAAGAAAGAAGTGTAGCGTGGGGTTCGGTCCATTGACAGCGGAAATCGCTCCAGCATATATAATATAATCTGGCTTACCAAAGCAGATTGCCACGGGTGTGCCTTTTCCCGATTCCCTGACAAAGATGCGGGGTAAGTTGGAAAAAATTAGACGATCAGGCCACACGCCATGGACTCACGCTTTTTTATGCTGACAAGCTTCTATTCTTGAATCTATTCCATGAATTCCATTTGAATGATAAACGAAAATGGGCACATTATGCTGCTATAGACTCAGTCGGCACTTTTCGTAGTCTGTGGAAGCTGTCATACAACATTCGTCTTTTGACATTGCCTAATGTCAAAGACCCTTTCCCTGCTTGACATTGACCTGTGGCCTATAATCTCTATTACAAGGACTGGAACCCTGCGTTTCTTCATGGGGCTTCTTTCTATTTCCCGTGAATATCATCGTCACGTATGGACATCATTCACCTATTGTGGCATCACATTCTCTGACCCTTTTGAGAAAAGTAGCAGAGAAGAAACAAAAAGGGAAGCAAAAGAAATGGATACAAAAAGAGACAAGAAGCGCCCGGAACACTTGCGGAGGGGATGCCATGACATTCAATACAGTATATGACAAAAGAAAGAGAAAGAAGCTTCGCACAAAGTTTTTTCGTGTTGCATACCCGGGCTTCGTGAAACCCGATTCTGCTTCATGCAAGCGCCCCCACCCCGTGTCTCAACTTTTGGCTTCTATTGAATGATCCGCAAGATAAACCCACGTTGCTATACAGCACAGTTGCACCCTTCTTAATGAGAAATCTATGCGGATGACAACCAGGAAGCCATCCGCAGGCGTGATTGGTTTAGAAAATGAGATGGGGTTCATCTGATACGCTTTTGTTGGTACATACAGTATACAGTATGCATGCAGGATCGCTACATTACTTTATTTGGGCGGGGCATTGCATCACCCTCACTCTCAGGCGAGCGGTTCCTTGCGGTCGTGGCGCTTTGTATACATTTGTACTAATTTCATGTAGGAAACAGAAGGGAGAAACAAGACACACCAGGAGAAGTGAATGACGCACAGTGCAGGGACAGCACCGAAACAACTTCCATGGTTCTTTATACAAAGCCTGTCTCTTTCACGTATTTCTTCTTCTCTCTTTCTTCTCCTCTCTCTCTTCTATTTTTTTCTGTGTTACCCTACTGGTTTCTTAACTTTCACGTTGCTCGTTCTCTTTTCTTTCCCTCTTCCACCCCTCTTCATTCGTTCCAACAAAAAGAACATGTTGGCCGCAGAGGTATACCCGCATCATCTCTCTTTTTGCTTAATGCTCATTCGCATCCTTCATAGAACTCGCCTGGTGTAGCCAAAGGTATAACTTGCACACTTCAGCCGTGTCTGACCCGTTGGTAGATATTCCAGCGCAGCCAGCGAATGACAAGAACAAGGCTTCTGAGACGAAGCATGCATCCGAACAAAAGCAACCACCCAAGCAGGCAAGCGAGCAAGCGAAAAGGGGGATACACACAAGGACTAGCATTCATGATGAAACAAAATTATAGGATGAACAGATAACACTGGCACTGATCAAACCCGATGCCATGGCCAAGTGTGATGATATCAAAAAAGTCATTAGAGACGCCGGGTTCCAGATTGTCAGGGAAAAGAAGATGCAGCTGACGCTCGAGCAAGCCCAGGAGTTCTACAAGGAACACCACGGGAAGCCATTCTATCCCGAACTTACGCGGTGGATGAGCAGGTAAAGAAAAAGAAACGAACCGAAGGCAGGGTGCTGATGGACATTGTATCTATATGCAAAATGCACATCAACGTACATATAGTGCACCCATTGAGGCTCTGGTGCTGCAAAACGTAAAGGGCGTTCCTTCTGTCCAGGCGTGGCGCGATATCATGGGCCCCACCGACGCCCAAAAAGCCAGAGAAACCCATCCGAAAAGGTACATTCTAAGATGCGTTCAATCTTTTTTCTCACCCAATTTTTTTTTTTGGGGGGAAATGAAAAGCGTGCGCGCACTTTTCGGCACAGACGGATCAAAAAATGCCACGCACGGGAGTGATTCCGTGCAAAGCGCCGAACGAGAGATTCAGCTGCTCTTTGGCGTTACACAAGAGAACAATGATACCCAAACCGAAGCGAAGCACCCTACGTCAGCTGACGAGACGACATCGGAAGCAGCAGGGACAGCGGTTCCCGCGAATGGTGGTAAGAAGATTATGGGGTGCTACACAGGAGCCGAGTCATTTGTGCCAAAAACAAGTAGATGAAAAGAAAGCTAAACTGTGCTTCTATAGGCACGAAACCAGCTGCGGCCGCTGCGGCGGCATCTCATCCTGTCGCTGAGCCCACGACACCAGCGGAACCCGCCAATGCACCCAAAACGACCCAGGAGGATAAGCCTACGACGACCGCTCAGTCATCTTTGAAACAGCAGGAGGCCGCCCCGTCATCGCTGTCGTCGTCAGTGCCACCGCCCGCCTCGGGTGCCACGGAAACCAAGCCTCTTTCGGTGGACAGCAACACAAAGGATGCCGTTGCTGGGAACGACACCAATCAGGAAAAGACCGAACCGTCTGCTCCCAAGGACGACATCAAACCTGAAGTCAAACCTGATGCCAAGTCTGAGGCCAAATCTGAGACCAAGTCTGAGGCCAAGTCTGAGGCCAAGTTTGAAGCCAAGTCTGAGGCCAAGCACGCTGACATAGCTACATCTCCCAAGACGGACCCGGTACCTCAGACAGTTGAGGGTGACTCACCTTTGCAGCAACCTATCCAGAAAGAAGAAAAGGACACTCGAATTTCGGACAAGGCACACGAGTCTCAGGAGAAGCCCGTCGGAACGAAAGACCTCACACAGCAGCAGCAGCAGCAGCAGCAGCAGCAGCAACAGCAAGAGCCAATTAACAAGCCGGCGTCGAGTGTTCCCGATGCGAAAGCTCAAGATCCAAAGGAGGATACTAAGGCTGAGTCCAACGCAAAAGCAGTGCAAGATGTTAAGCCCAAGGAGATGACGCCAAAGGAGCCAGCCACGTCAGACGTCAAGTCAAGCAAAGAAAACAAGCCAGAAGACAGAGCCGGTGCGAAGCCGCAAGAAGAAAAAGCAGCCGAAGGAACGCACCAAGACAAGCCCGAAGAAAAAGTCGAGATCAAGTCTACCGAAGACAAAGCACCCGAGGCACAATCCCAAGACAAGCCAGAGGAGAAAGTCGACATGAAGCCCCAAGAAGATAAGACGGCTGAAACGAAAACGAAAGAGTTCAAGCAAGACGAGTTGAAGCCTCAGGGTGATAAAGAAGACGAAACAAAATATACCAAGGCAGAAGAAGTCGATGCAAGTCAGGGCAAGCCAGAACAAGGCAAACAAGAGGAGATTGCCAAGGCAAAGGAAGATAAGCCAAAGGAGAACACAAAGGACCAGCCTCAGGCCAAAGGCACCGTACGAGCTGCTCTCAACATTTTCAACGGCAAGACTGCTCCAGCGGCACAGGCTACATCCAAACCGGCCGTAGGCAAGAAAGAAGATGGTCATGCCAAGGGTGCGTCTACACCCGCCCAGCCGACTGAGAATGGCAAGGTGCCCGAGGCGGGTGAGAGCAAAGACAAGCCAAAGGAGCAGGTGTTGAACGGCAAGCCGTCCGAAGTGGCAGCAGCAGAGGCGCCTGCGCCCGATGCGTCCTCGCGGGATACTTCCTCGAATGCCTCTTCAGAAAAGAAGTCGGAGCGTGCCGTGAAGCCCCGTAATGCCATCGCACCCGAGTCCAAGGCCAAACCAGAAGCGCGTACCAAGCCGACCAAGAAGGCGGTGGCGCCGCCCACGACAGCGATTCCCAAGGCCAGCAGAGCCAACAAGCTGCCGCCCTCCCCGCCGGGAGAGAAGCAACAGACCAAGCCCAAGCCAGCCACTGTCAAAAAACCAGCGACAGTCAAGAAACCTGCGGCCGCCGCCCCACCGGGCCAGGAGGCCAACAAGAAGCCCACGACAAAGACGTCGTCCCGCCGCAGCGGTATCTTGTCGCGGCTGACCGCGCCCACCGCGTCGAGCGCACGCAAGCAGCAAATGCCCGGGTCTGAAGAAGAGCAAGCACCTGTCAATCATAAGCAGAAACAGGGTTCGCGTACGGCGACGATTGCGGTCAAGACGGCCCGATCGCGCATCGTAGCGCCCAACACGACCACCGACAAGCCGCCGGTGGCAGCGGCCAAAACGGCGCAGTGATACCATTTCGTTCTTTTCTAAAACTTCCTTGAGATATATATCCCAGTTGAAATAAATGAGCCATACATAGCAGCTGAATTCAGAAGGCCTAAGAGAAAGCATTGTGGGGGGGGGGCATAAAAGGAAAGGGATTTGAATCTCTATCTTGGAAGATTTGAGCCAAAAGGGGCAGTGGGCTGTCAAAGCGAAAACATTTCAGGCCCATCGATTCAACCCCAGTCACTATTTTCTCTATTTTTTGTGTGGTTCAAGCACTTCTTTACTTTCAACATGTCTCAAGCGGTCGGCAATGTAAGCTCATTAACCTTCCATGCTTTTATTCTGCGTATGCTGATTCGCTCTCATTCAGACTGCTCTCGCCTATGCCCGAGTCTGGCACGTCGTCGATGCCCGCCAGCGTGTGCTCGGCCGTCTCGCCACCAATGTGGCCACGACCCTCATGGGCAAGCACAAGCCTATTTATGATCCTGCCTGTAAGCTCTATTTTTAGTCAACCCATAGGTGTGATACATGATACTCATGCGATACTCATGGTGTGATTAGCCGATTGCGGTGACTATGTTGTGGTGGTGAATGCCAAGGAGATCTTGACAACCGGCAAGAAGGCCGAGCAAAAGCTGTACAGACACCACACCGGCTGGCCTGGTGGTCTCAAGGAAATCACCTACAACGACCTCAAGCAGAAGGACCCCACCGCTGCCATCCGCAAGGCTGTCTCGGGCATGCTGCCAAAGAACCGGTTACGCGATGTCCGACTCGAGCGCCTTCACATCTTTGAAGGCGCAGAGCATCCGTACGAAGCCAACATCATCAAGCGACACGGCTTGGACACCCCCGCTTCGTCTTCTACTCCTTCTTCATCATCCTCTTAATTCCTCGCATACACGTAGATTCAACCTATAACGCTCCCGTCATCCATCCTACTGACCCCCAGTACTTCTTTTCCTTTTGTGTATTTTTCTCAAGTATTAAAAGTGCCAGACACCCTTTCCATTGTACGCTTTGGCCCCTTGATTTGGCTTGCATTGACTAACGACAGATTGCCGACGCCTGTCACAGACGTTTCTTGGCAGACATGCTAACATTGGGAACTTGTGTTACTTCCCAAACCATTCATTTGATTAAGCGAGCAAACACCGTGCATACAATCATGAGTACCTTCCCTTTTATATAATGGTCACCGATCATTCATAGAAACAAGCAATGTCGCAGTCGGTATGCAGTTGCACCTTTTACAATGAACTATCGGCATTACATGAGTATCAGAGTTATCTTTTTATATGAACAACGAGATACTGTATATGTCATGATATGTACCTGCATCCATAATAAACACTCGTGAAAGGTAGAGTGATGTATGTCACACACAGTAGCGGCGGCTCTTCGTCTTTTTTTGGACTAGATTCGAAGCTATTGTGCTGCTTTTCTTCCCGGCTACGTCTCTTCCAACTTTTTCTTCCTTTCCTTCCCTCTTTTTTCTCGAGCAGTTAGCACCTCCTCCCGTTGCAACAATTACTCGTCACTCTGTTTGCAACCAGTATATATTTCGCATCGGTATGCCACATCAGCTTGGTATGTAGGGCCCTCGGCATGCGATTCGACTGTGCGTAAGACTTATATCCATATGCAAACCAGCATCTTACTTTCATCGACTGAAGATCTTTGGTCCACGGAGCAGGATCGACGAAAAACTACCTTACGAGCTGTTATGCCTCGTTTTTGAGCATCTTTCGTTTCCCGACCGCGTCCGTTGCACAGGCGTATCACGACCATGGCGCGCTATCTTGCTTAACCATCATTGGGACGGCATGTGGCGCTCGATTGAACTGAAAGATTTGCCCACGATTGATGCCACCGAAACAGAGTATCAATACGGGCTTCGGTCCGTATATCACTTGGAAGTTTTGGAGAGCAGCTTGAACGAATGGCTTGATACCGTGCCGACTGATGTGCCACAGCGCTTCGTGTATGAGGGTGAACAGTCCTCCGGTGTGGCGGTGCTGCGAGCTTTGTACAAGAAACGGTTTTCAAACCTCAAAGAACTACGCCTCACATGTAAGAGTGTATTTGCCGTGCTTATCACCTAGACCTACCGACCACCTTACCTTATTCATCAGGTTCTGAACCTCGGAAACCAGTCACCGCCAGCAAATACGAAATGGATACCCTGATGGCAAGCCAATCCAGCCTCGAGTGGCTAGAGCTGATGTGCTACATGATACTGGATGAGTCAGGTCAGAATTGGACAGCGCTCCTCAGCAGTCTACCAAGGCTGAAGCGTTTAAAATTCAAGTTTACCCGTCGCGAGTATCGAGTCTGGGTTCGCATGATCAATATCGCGCCTACTCGCCCCCTGACGGCCTTGACACATCTTCACTGGGATTCGGAATATTGTCTTTCGTTATCCACCTTGCTGCCACATTGTCCTCAGCTGCAGTACATAATTGTGTCGTCGAAGACGCTAAACGATGCCACTTCGTGTAATACAGGTATTTTGCTTGACGTTGCCAAGGAGTCGTGTCCTCGCCTCAAATGTCTGGAGGTGCCCATTATTCCGCAGGACAATTATCATTATGGATGGAACGGGCGTTATACTGCTTCAACTCCCGGGCTGGAACGGCTTTTGATTCATTGGGATTACGGAACAGCTGACGGTCAACTGACCCGTACGATTATGGACCACCAGCAGACGCTCAACTATTTGGACCTGTCCATCATCGATGACGACGCCTATCACGACCTAGAAGATTCAATTTCGAACGCGGCATCGTTTCCAATGCTCGAGACTCTCATGGTCGGCCTCCCTGAACATGCCCCGTCAAGGCCCATACCCTTCGTGTGCCCTCTCATATCGAATTCCCACCATTTACGCGACCTATCGCTGTCCAATTTCAGATGTGATCCCATCGATCTGATGGACGCCTTGAGATACTGCTCCCAGCTGTCCACTCTGTATCTTTCGAGCGTCCAATGCCTTTCCGGAGACGATGACGAAAAACCCCCTCCTGCTTTGCATGCCACGCCGCAAGTGAGTCTGCCTTGCTTGAGGTCGCTAGAGGCTATTGAGAGCAGTGTCCTCAGCGACACTCTCTTGAAGCGTTTTGATCAGCTCGCTGTCCTCACGGATGTAAAGATATATAAATGTAAAAACGTGACATACCGGGGCAAAAAGGAGTTCTTTCGCAAGATACGTGATCATCGCAAATTCGAATTTTTGCATGGAATCATAGATCGCGTGCGCATTAAATAGGATAGGAAGTACGTTTTTTTAGTACACCACATAGACAGCATAGAATCCCGTCCCTACGTGTGACATAAAGTATATAAATCATCTTGTACACTTGAGACCTTCGGCCCTCCCTTGATTTTCGTTTGGTTGTCATATAGCGAGTATGAATGATATGCATCATATATCCTTGACTGCTCAACTTTGCTTGCACAATGAACGCTGAACGTTTGTGTAGGTCCAGTGGACATAGAGGATCGCAGTGGCTCACAAAAGCCACCAAACACGTTGGCCGCCATCTGAATGGCGATATCATCAAAAACAGATTGACAAGCGGATGGATATTTTTGAATTATTTAAAATGCACAGCAATTAATACACCTCTCAAATGAACAGTACATATTAAAGAATAGGCATGGACAATCACACAAAAATATGAAGTAAATGGATAGGTTTGCGTGAGGATGAGCTATATACAGTAGCGGATGAAGACGCGTTGTGAGTAGGCCTTGTCATGGCATGGCCATACAGGTAGGTAGCCAGGATGACAACAGTAGCACCGACGAGAAAGGCTGGTGATGGAGAGAAATCAAAAAAGTAAAAGGTGATGAGACCCGAGAGCAGAATAGAAAGACTTGTCGCGAATCCCTTGAGAATGTTATCGGCGTATTTGACAACAGTGGCGACGAGCAAACCGCCGAGGGCCTGATTGAGGACGACGAGCCAGGTCAGGAGGGAGTAGCCATGAAACATGCCGTGTCGCCACAACGTCGAGCCATCCGCGAACACCATGCCGACAAACGAGAACGTCGCACCACACACGCCCAGTTGCAGGTTACGGATCCACATGGATGTGTGAGATGTCTTGAGGAGTTTTTCAAAGTAGCAGCCGGCAAAGCCAGAGGAAATGCAGCTGGCCAAGACGGCTGTCAAGCCCATGATGGAATTTTTGCCGTGTGCGACTGTGTCCGATGCATCTTTCTCTTGTGCGCCGCTGCTTTCCATTTGCACGAGCGTGACGCCCACCATCAAGAGCACCAGCGCCACCCACTGCCGTGTATTCAGGGAACGTCCCAGGAGCAGGACGGAAAATATGGCGGTTGAGAGGATTTTGAGCTGATAGGTCACCTGGAACGTGGCTGCTTCAAGGTGGGTCAAGGCGATATACAGCAGATTGTTCTGGAGCGCATAGAGCCCTGAAGGGATTACCATGCGCAAGGTCTCGCGAGGCTTGCCAAACACCTCGTAAGCAATGCGCTTGTTGGGTTCCGTGATCCTAATCATGGCGACACAGAGCACCATCTTGATCATCTCGGCCATGAACACAGCCGTCGACGCGGCATAGGTCGCGTTATCCGCCTCGTCTGGGTCGTCTGGACCTTTTACTCGGGAATACCGCATCATCAGTACCAGCAGGCTATTTTGAGCCACCAGCACTATCAAAGATAATTGCCGTCGCCAGCGTGATAGTCGCTGTTGCTCTGACAGAAACGTGGATTGAGCTCCTTGATAGCAGAATGAAAATAAAGACACACGTACCTTGTTCTGCAGGCTGACCATGCCGCATGTTTTCGTTGCTCATTGGCAGTATACCTTTCCTACGAAACGTCCTGCGCGCATATGGCATATATTATAAAGTATAGTATGTATCTAACTGCAAAAGAAGTCTATCGCGTCGATGAGCGTCGGGGATCAGCTTTGTCAACGCGCGGAACAAGGGTTTTCTCGCCTCCTCCTCCCTGTCATGCGCCGACAGAAAAAAAAAGCGCCCTAACCCTAACCGGCTTCGGTATCTCCCTCTGGCTTCAATCCATCCTTGAGCGCATCAAAAGAACAACTTCTTTAGCATATGCGAGAGTTTAATGATATTAACAGCGCTCGAATATCTTGTACAGGTCGGGTAAGCTAGCTACCCGTGTGATATAGCCCTTGCTCCCGCTAGGACCTGCCAAAGACCGCGGGGCGACAAAGTGCGCTTTGAGACTCGGGAAAATCAGATGCTGCACTTGCCAGAGGTATCGTTCATGCTCCAACGCGTACTCCGCGTCGTCTTCTGATGTCGATCGCAACGGGGGGTCTGCGCAGAATAGAATGGCGAGCTCCTTGGCGATGCCATCAAAGCAGTCCTGTTCGACTTCCCAGTCCACCTATAACACACGCACATGCACACACGTGGTTGGCTCGAATACCCTGCGGATCCATGTCGAGTCCCTTACCTCTGTACCGAGTCTCAAGAGGCATAGCGGGATCTTGTCCATGGCGGGTACATAGTCCTTCAAAAGCATCGGGAGCGTGTGGATGGCTCCTTCTTTGATTTCCATGGAGAAGTACTCTTGCATCATGTCGGCCCGTGCTTGCAGTGTGTTCGCAATGATATCCGCCACCGTATCATGCGGTTTCAGGTGATCCGGAAGCGCGTCTCGGCTTTGCTCGGCTTCGAGCGCCAGCTTGACACAATCACGAATGGAGAGCGCTTCTGACAGTCGGATACAGCCAAAATTGCTGAATTCCTGAAGCACCACCTGATAAAAGAGCTCCTCACTCAACAGACAAATAAAACATGTTAGCCATCGAATGAATCCCATCTAGGGAGATCTCACCTGATGACCGCATAGTTGACGAGGTACATGTCCTCCTCGTGTTGAATCAATGCTAATGTATCGTCCACGCAGCCGACAAAGGTATGATTGGATAGCACCGCAGATAATCCTACACCGCGTGTTGGCATTTCCTATTCAGCGTCCTTCATCAGCCCGCCTACCTGCATGCTTTGATTTCCGAACGGCATCACGTAGTTCAAGGATACTCGTGAGGTTGGTCTCCACGCGCGGCCGTTTGATGGGTTGGGTTACTGAACTTGACTCACTAAAGAAATGGTGAGAGAGTGTTTATCTCGCCATCACTGTAAACGTACGCCTCTTGCGTCCCATTAGCGTCGTCGCTGGATCCAATGTTTCTTTGTGATGATGGCTGCAAGAAAGTATCCAAAGTTCTTGCTCTGCTGTCTGTCCGCACATACCGATACTCGGCGACGTTTTTGTTCGATGGACTCTCTCGTTCTATACACGCAACAATGAGGCTAGGCATATATGCAGAGCCTTTTGCTTTACCTTTAGGCTCAGACTCAACCGCTCCCGGCAGCAGTGTCTTGTTCACTAATGAGTACCCCATACCTCTCTTACATAAGATAGACTCTTACCTGCGTGTAGAACGTTCGCGAGGTGTTTGCATTCTCCAGCTTCTCCTGCATGGCTTCTGCAACTGCGTCGAGCAGCTGTTCTTCATTCAGGAAATGGACCTAAGTTTCAACAGGGAATCAATTGTCGATGTGTCTAAATCTACATGAGCACTTACTTCTCGCTTTGTTGGATGTACATTGACGTCGACATTTCTGGGGTTGATCTCCAGACTAATATATACAAAGGGATGCGATCCTTTCGGGAGCAAAGGCGCATAGACGTTTTCGATCATCTTTTTCACGGCAGTACTATCCACGAGACGATCTATCGGGGCCGTCAACATGGAAGTATCATATCGTACTATGAAAGACTTACGATTGATGAAGAGAAGCAGGTTTAGACGCTTGACGTTGTAATTTGCATTGCTGATATAGGCGTCCATCTTAAATTCCAATGCAGAGAAGGAGCGTTCTATGTGAAGCAGCTCATTCGCGACCGATCCACCGTAGATTTGCCTGATATTGTCCACTACGCTCGCGTTGGAAGGCGTCTGGACATCGGATACCATGTTCCCATGCTAATAGTCATGTAAGATGCGGGGACCCTACCTTCTGCCAGACACCTACCTTTTTACAGGAGAAGCTCACGGATGCATTATGAATGGCATAACGGCTCACCACATCCAAGATGCGGTTGTATTCTTCACTTGCCGATTTGAGCGCCTTCCTTCGCGTTGGCACGTTATAAAATAGATCTTCTGCCTAGTAAAGCGAGAGACGACATTCTTGTTGAGGATACGAGCGGGAAATACGAGTGCGGCTTCTCACCGTAATCTGGGTGCCATTATTTCCGGCGCATGGCTTTGGATCTGCGCTTTGACCTGGACGGGGCGGCACAAGCTTGCCGTCCATGTAATTGGCACGAAAAGCACACTGCGAATCGGCTGTTTTGGTGGTGATCGTCACATGCGAGACGTGTGAGATACTGGCGAGTGCTTCACCGCGAAAACCGTGCGTCGCGATCTGCGAAAGGTCCTCAAACTTGCTCAGCTTGCTCGTCGTGAACCGCTCACAGACAATGCCCATGTCTGTGCGCTAAAACACACATAAAAAAAAAAAAAGGAAAAGACGCGTTTCCGAAGCGTGTTGGGTCAGATCATCCGTTAATTTTTTCCAGAAAATAAGGAACACGTACGCGTATACCATGACCATTGTCTTGAATCTGAAGCAGTTTCAGTCCACCTTCTTTGACGAGAATCTGGATCTGGGTCGATCCAGCGTCCAGGGCATTCTCAATCAATTCCTTTAAAGCGTTGGCAGGCCGTTGAATGACCTACTCAACAGTGGTTAGAGCCTCGTACTTTCCTGTGGGTTCAGTCTCTCGCGCTTGCCTCCCCTGCCGCAATGCGATTGACGACTGTGGTGTCGAGACGCTTAATGGTAGGCACTGCAGCTGCCATGTCGCAATCAATAAGGCTGAAGGGAGAAGGATTAAAAGAATGAAGAAAAAAGATACCGCATTTGGTCAAAGCGGCATTTTGACAACCCTCAGCGACCGGGTGGTACGTGCTACAAGTTGTAGTCTCTGAAACGTTGCGTACCACCGGTCTGCTTATTGACACAACTGGCATTACGTACCACCAAGGAGTGGTCTACTGTTTGATGCGACAACAGAACAGAGAAACTTGGGTATAATGCAAAGGAAGGTAAGGATTTGGCTCGCAGGGCAGCAAAGACAAAAGAGTATCCTAAACACAAGCGACTGGATCCGATAATCAGTATGTAGAATTCATTTATTTGATCCCTTGGGTTGGGATATAATACTCGAGGAATAAATCACCATCTTGACGATAAGAGCTCTTTTCCAAAGGGTAAATATAAGACGAGGAGGTCTGAGGAAGGAGACAAGGTGTATGCGTGTGTGGGTAAGTGGAAGTAGGAGGGTGATATAAAGCGGAGGCAGAAAAGGAAGACGATATTTCTAAGCACGGGTCATGCTCTTTTGAGCGTGTTGCTCACAGTTTTGCCTCGTTTGTGATATCCGTCATCTTTTCTTGCAAGGCGCGCGCCGCGAAAAATTGTACGTCCTGATCTTGATCCTTGCTCAGTTTCTCCAAAGCCGGTTTGACCGTCGTGTCGATCGCCTCCTTCAAGCTGGGATCCCGTTCCAGGATGGGCCGCAAGGTTTCGAGCGATTTGGCCACGTTGAACCGGATATTGGGAATCGGGTCTTCCGATAAGCTTATTACGGTGGGTAGGAGAGTGTCTTTCATGTCTTGCGGAGGCATCACATCCGCGATCGTCTTTCATAAAACAAAAAGTGAGTCGACCTGGCTTGCTCTTCTAGATGTGCTTTACCGTCAATGCAAACAGCATAATCATGCGATGCAGATAGCTCTCTTCGTGGACCATCGTGAGCACACGCGGAATGACCGTCTTTTTTGCCCAAGCAGGCCCAAAGACCTGCGTCAGGTTTTTCAGGTTGGCCGTGGCTGCCTCACGGATGGCATACACTTTGTCATGAAGCCAAGACAGGCAGAGACCAAACAGTTTCTCGTCAAAGATATCTTCGCCGAGCTGTTTGGCTACGAGCGGGATGTATTCAATCGTTTGAAGTCGCACGCGCCACTGCTTATTTTCCGAGAGTTCCAAGATGGCGGGCAGCAGGGACTGCGATAAAGAATCGACACCCACCACTAAGGGCCTGACCGTCAATAATCCTCATTGTCGTCCGTCCGTTGTTTGCATTACCTTCGTTCACTGCATCCAGTTTTGAAATCACGTTGAGGCGCACCTCGGGAGACTCGTCGCGCAACAGTTGGAGAAATGCCGGTAGCAGATACTGAGGCGTCCTGGTATACAAGGGGGATTGGTACTCTCGTTTATTTTCGGTCAGTGCACTTACGCGTCTTGTCCGAGGATGGGTGCAAGCCCACTGATTTCTTTAGCGAGGGCTGCGCGGGCTTGCTCACTCTCGTCGGACACCAGGGATTGGACACACGGTAGTAGGCTGTCTACCACCACCTGTCGGTCGACGAAGTGTGCATAGCCTTGAAGACATGTCATGTCAGCATTTTCCATCCAGTACTTCCTTTTCTTTTTTTCTTTCTTTTTCATCTTGCTTTACCAGGGATCTGACTGGCCGCCGCGGCTCTGACCTCACCCTCGGGGTCCTGGGCCAGCTGGACAAAGAAGGGCGTGAAGTGGTCCCGAACGACAGGGTTACCAAAAACCTCGGCAAGCTGCAGATGCTCTGATGAGTCACTGTTTTTCCCCCACTCGACCCGTTTTCTACTTTACCTCAACATATTTGGAAGCCAACATGTACTTGACGCGCCAAGACTTATCAGATGCGAGCTCCTTGAAGCTGGGCAGCAGCATCTCGGCCTTCTTCTCGGCGGGCGTGGACTTGCCCAGGGCCACCATGATCTCGACTGTTAAGAGTCGCACCGAGTCCTGTTCGTCGACAGAGAGTTTTTTGAACATCGCCAACGCAAACTCCAGACCCTCTTTCTGCTGCAAATGCGCTGGCATGTCCTGTCTCCATGGGTCAGATGGCGCGTTCTGTGAATGGTGAGGAAAGATATGCTTACAGTCAAGGCCTTTGCGGCGGCACGTCGCACCATGGGACTGTGGTCGTCCACCAGTTGTGCAAAAAGACTAGAACAGGTGGGGAGCAGCAGATATAAGAGCATGTCATGCAATAGAAATGACGAGGCATTTTGTATGTTTGATTCTGTGTTCTTTTTTTGCTCAGAGCGCGCACCTCTTTAATTCGTCCTGGACGTTCGCAGGGAGTTTGTCATAGACAAACGGGTACAGACCCGCCGCGGAGGTTCTGCTCGTATGCCATTCGCCGAGGGTGAGTCGCTTGAGCATAGGAATGTAATGTTCCTGGATCTGCTGAGGCGACAGGACCGACGCAATCCGACCAATGGAGTGGACGGACTGGCCAAACGCAAGAAGACCGTTTGTCAACGTCATAAGAATAAGTAAAAGGCGAGTGACGGAAAGCTTTTACCTGTTCCCGCACGGCGGCTTCCTCGACCGCGGCCAAGGTTTCGAGCGGCAGGAGCAGACAGTCGGCATAGCGAGCGCCGCCAACGCCCTCACACAGTTGTCCGAGCTCTTCAGATAAGGCGAGCAGCACTTCATCCTCGTCGTCGACAAATTCTGCATATCAGGAACGAGGTACACGACACACAGATGAAAAATAACGTCAGTATCGTCAACAGCGTAGATAGCGTAAAGGGGTTGGGTGCCTAGGTTATCTTCCTCTATTTTCCTTTGGCTCCCGTCCTTTTTTCAGGGTCATCGTCACCCCAATGAGTTCATACCTTGAACAAAAGGCACAAGTTCGTTTCTGGTTCTCTCTGGGCCGAGAGCTTGTGCAATGACAGTGAGATGTTTAATGGCATTCTGTCGGAATTGAACATCTTCGTGCTTCAGTTCATCAATAAGCACTGCTGCCGAGTACTGGCCATCTTCAGCGTGTCGGTTGGGCGTGTCTTCGTCCATATAGACCGGGCCTGTGGCCGGTTGGTTGTCAACTTCCATGTCGCTCATGGGCAGATTCGTTTATATTTCTGTTTATTGTAGTACTGAGGAAAGAAAATGGGTTAGGGGGGGATGAGGAGAGAGACACAGAGGAACTCAATACACAGTTTTGAAACTTTGGGGTTTGCGTCCGCCCTTGAAAGTACGTAAACGTTTACACAGCTTCCCCGCTCTCTCTCCCTGTGCGCTCCATACATGGCCAATGCTGCATCTTATTTATTGTGTTCGATAAGAAAAACATAAAAACGAACCTCCTTTCCTTTCTATATACGCCGTCTTTTTCTACTGTGTAAGACTCTGCGTGGGAACCCCAACAGACAAGCATTGCGACAGTAACCACTCATGATATTTTTCAAAAAGCATATGTCCACCATGCACACATCTCTCCCCTATTATGCACAGACACTGGTTCTATGACCACTCCCTCTTCATCACTCTTCGTATGTTGCCGATTTTACTTCACATACTAACTAGTCGTAGAGTGTCATCTGAGCTCTTTCGTCAATAATACCATATATATCAAAGTACAAGTCGATTCGACACCAGGCCATGGTGGCGTAAACATACGGCGATACAGTCGATATCTTCTTTATGCTAGATTTGCTTTCCCCGAAGATTCCAGCGAGTCATTCCGTTTTCACCGTATCAAAGATCGGACGGCTGCAATGCACTCTATGCGTCTTTTTCGTGAGCACATACACGTCGAGTCCTGCTATTATAGATATGGAGAATACACGATCAGCAACATTATTTGTGTGTGTTGTATATGCCAATCTTGCATCCAGAACCAAATTCAATAAGGCACTTCTCTGCTATAATTCCATCATAATCGCCTTGAAGCGTGAAGGGCAGCCTGTTCCAGACAATAAACGGATCGGGTTCACGCGTCTCGATCGAGGTGAAGACGAGGCAATGAAGGCGATTTCCCACAAGGACAATTCTGCACGGCTCTCATTGGTGCACGCGTCCGCACAGAAACGCGACCTCGGCTCGTAAACAAAGCTTATTCTGCCCGCACTTCTCCCACACAAAAGAAAACTAAAGCGATCGTCAGGCGAGCCGAACTACTTCAATGCCGGGAAAACTAAAAGTTTCTTTTTTTCTGCTTTCTCGTGTATAAATACTCAACACACGTCCTGATACTTGTCCTTTTCACGCTTTCTTGCTTCTTTCTTTTTCTTCTCGCTTCGTTGCCTCTCATGGTCCAATCTCCCGATTTGCTTTCCATCAACACCATCCGCGTTCTGTCGGCGGATGTGACCAGTGGTAACAAGTCTGGTCATCCAGGTGAGGACAAAACAAAACATAGAGATGGACCTACTGACAATATGCGCGGGAGTACAGGTGGACCCATCGGCTGCGCACCCATGGCGCATGTTCTGTTCCACCGCTTTGTCAACTTCAACCCCAAAAACCCGGACTTCATCAACAAGGACCGTTTTGTTCTGTCGAACGGCCATGCGTGTGCACTTCAGTATGTCCTCTGGCATCTGCTAGGCTTTGACGTGTCCATGGACGATCTCAAGAACTTTCGTCAGCTGGGCAGCAAGTAAGTTCACCACGTCAAAACAAAAGAGAAAAACAAAAAAACAGGAAGGAAACGGATATGATCTAACCTCATGCCGTATTTCTGCAGGTGCCCTGGTCACCCTGAGCGTACAGATACTCCAGGCCTCGATGTGACGACTGGCCCTCTCGGACAAGGTATGTTCTTGGGATATACACACACTTTCGCGTAACGATAGGCTCACCGATTCGCAAGGTATCTCGAATGCGGTGGGTCTCGCTGCTTCGGAGGCACATTTTGCAGCCAAGTTCAACAAGCCTGGCTACGAGATCTTCAATAACTACACTTATGTCATTCTCGGTGACGGCTGTTTGCAGGAAGGTGTAGCGGCTGAGGCTGTCTCACTTGCAGGGTAGGTCGCTCTGATATTCCGCAAGATCGTGTCTAAACCTTCTTGTCTATAGCCACTGGAAGTTGGGGAAGCTCATTTGCTTGTATGACGACAATGATGTGACCATTGATGGGCACAACGAAATCCAATTCACGGAGGACACTGTCAAGCGGTTTGAAGCCTATGGATGGCACGTATCCTACGTGGAGAAGGGTAACGAGGACGTGGAGGCCATCGCCAAAGCCATCGAAGAAGCCAAGGCTGTCACCGACAAGCCCTCACTCATCAAGATCAAGACCACTATTGGTTACGGCTCTTTGATTCAAGACACGTCCAAGGCCCACGGCTCTCCTCTTGCAGGTAAACCAGATCTGTTTGAAATGACAGCGGGTTTTGTGAGTACGTATGCTGACCTGTCTCTTGTTCTGGTTTAGATGACGACGTCCGTCAGCTCAAGGAAAAATTCGGATTCAACCCTGATCAGAAGTATCATGTGCCTGAGGAGGTAAGATTATACTTCAGTAGCGATTTAAGGTACATGATTTAAACAAGTACATGACAGGTGTATGAGTTCTACCAAAGTCGCACAAAGCACGGCGAGGAATATGAGGCTGCCTGGAACGCGTTGTTCCAAAAATACGCGGCCGAGTATCCTGCCGAGGCAGCTGAGATCAAGCGTCGCTTCTCCAAGCAGCTGCCTGACAACTGGGAGCAGGTATTGCCACGCTTTACGCCGAGCGACCCTCCGCTCGCCACCCGCAAGTTCTCTGAAGTCGTCTTGAACGCTCTCGCATCCGCCATCCCCGACTTCACCAGTGGTTCTGCCGATCTGACTGGCTCCACCTTGAACAGATGGAAGACGGCTACCGATTTCCAACATGTAAGCCTGGAAATCAGGACGCGCTGCCTTTTTTTTTTTATTTAACCGTTCTTCTCTTTCGTGTAGCCTTCGACAGGTTTGGGCGACTACTCAGGTCAGTATTTCTCCTATGGTGTGCGTGAGCATGGCATGTTTGCCATCATGAACGGCATGGCCTGCTATGGCGGTATCATCCCCATCGGTGCCACCTTCCTCAACTTTTTGACGTAAGTAAAAGTAGCGTACATTGTTACATTCGCTCACCCAACCCTGATGAATGCAGATACGGCTGGGGCGCTGCGCGTCTGTCCGCTTTGAGCCATCTGCGTGTATTCTACGTAATGACCCACGACTCGATTGGTCTCGGCGAAGATGGTCCCACCCATCAACCGATCGAGACCCTGCTCCTCACACGCTCGACGCCCAACATGCTCACCTTCCGCCCGGCCGACGGCAACGAGGTCTCGGGTGCCTATATGTGTGCGCTCAAGGACACGTCCAAGCCCTCGATCTTTTCCCTGTCGCGCCAGCCCGTTCCTAATTTGGAAGGCTCATCGATCGAGAATGTCGCCAAGGGCGGCTACGTGTTGCAAGATAAGCCTGGATACAAGGTCATCCTCGTCGGCACCGGCACGGAGACATCCATCGCCGTCGACGCGGCTCGGTTGCTTGAATCCAAGGGCATTCCCGCCCGCGTCGTGTCCATGCCGTGCACGGAGCTGTATGATGTTCAATCGGACGAGTACAAGCAGTCGGTCCTGACGCCAGGCGTGCCGGTCGTCTCCGTGGAGGCTCTCGGTGTGTACGGTTGGGAGCGCTACGCCCACGCTCATGTGGGCATGAAGGGCTTTGGTGCGTCTGCGCCAATCGGGGCCCTCTACAAGCATTTTAACATTACCCCCGAGGCCGTCGCCGATAAGGCGCAAGCTTCTCTGACCCACTTTGCAAAAGTCGGCTATGTTCCTCAGCTCGGCGTTGAAATCTGAACGAACCCATTCCTTAAAACGCGCACGTCTGCAAAATGTGCTCTCTCGCGTAACTCACAGTTATCCTCTTGTCACAAGTATTACTCCATGTCTCCTGCTTTTTCTTTCATGAACATAAAAAATTCAAAATTTACTGTCTGTGTAAGCATCCTGTCTCCTGGCGCCAATGAACATGAATATTTCTTTTATCGTTAGAAAGTTTCTCTCTTTTCCCGCGGTCCAAATACAGGCCTGCAAGTGCTGCATGGTATTTTGGAAATGCAGAATCCGCGGAAAGCTGCGGCCAAGGCAAAAGTGCACTGCAACGTGACGAGAAAAGAAAAGTGCCACCCTTGAGTTCGAATTGCAATCACCGTTTAAGGTATTCCACCTAGGACTTTTTTTTTTTTTTACGTCTCAAGGGGTCCACGGCTCCAAGTGTTGGCAAACGTAAACGTCATACATGAGCGAAGATGCTCAGCCTTATGCATACTCCATCAAGGCGCCATGACACGGTAACGTTAGTGAGCGTGCTGAATGCAGGAGGCTGGTCGAGGCATCGCCGATGAGGCTTTTATTTCTTTCTGCCGGCTGCTGGATGCAGGTGATATATTTGGAAGGACGTCCATTTTTATCTTTGGGTCCACCTGCAGACAGCACACAGTATGACCTACAGCAAGGTCCTGTTAAATGAAAAAATAGAAGCGCTGAAGGGCAGCCATCTTTATTGAATGCACCAGACAGAGCATCAGGTCCCTCGCTCTCTAATCTCTATTGCTTGGCATGCATTTTTAAAAAACTGGGCGCACGCATACATACATCCATACTCAACTCTAAATATCCTGCACATGGCTGCTGAAGCACGCTACCAAGGGAATATGTTTCATCGGCGCCAGTGCACTAAATTGAGCAGGGCTCCAGCATATGGTTATCTATACAAAGTTGCACGCTTAACATAGATATTCATGTAACATCTAAGACGAAACCCGGACCCGGCTCCCCGATCCGACCGACTTTCTTTTGAGGCAAGATTTTTGAAAACTCCATCTTTTTGAGCTACAGTGCCTTCTGATTATGACAAGCACAAAAAAAAAAGAGAAAAAGTATGGTAGATGCATGAACGCATGCAGAAGTCTTGCAGCCTGGAAAGCGCCCAATCGCGGACATCAGTGAGCGAAGTTGCAACTGCCTACTTAACGGGCCACTTATAACCGTCGGCGTCACGCCACATTGTCCCGCACTGTTCGGTTGCGCTAATACCAGAATTCAGGGGCTCCCTTTGTCAAAGGGGTAAAAAGAATGACTGCGTTGTCCGCCAATGCGTTCAACCACGCGGAGAGAAAAAAAAATTCTGAAACGACGGAGGAGAAGCAGAGGCAGAGAAAGAGAGAGAGGAAGAGACCGATATGAGAGGGAAAAAAATGATCGACAAAACTTATTGTCACCTTGACCAAGGAGACTATCCCTCCCTGTCGCTGCTGCACATCGAACAATACAATGACGATACGAAAGATGTGAGCAGAATGAAATGCGTTATTTTCTGCACGCAGTTGCGCGGCAAAGCTGGCCTGCTGCTGCTGGTTCTCGTGCCTGCCTGTGGAGTGGATTTCATTCTTTCTCTCTCTGCGTGTGTGTATATGTGTATGAGTGCAGAGAATCGCCATTTGCCGCGAAGAAAGAGCGGGCTGACTTAATAACATGCAGTTGAAAACGTTGTGATAAAGTTCCCTATTGCCCGTAATTCTTGTTGCCCCGGTCAAAGGCATCTTCTTTGCAACTTGTAAGGTTCCTTCTATGAGGGTAGTTATGGAGCGGCGCACAAGCACACATGACTTCCCTTATTGTCATTAGATCAATCTGCTCTTCCTTTGCGAATTCAGCTGTTCCGGTTCGTACTTCGTAGATATCTCGTACAGAATTCTGTCGTGAGGCTCACTTCGAAACCTTGTAGATTCGTGCTATAACTTTTAGAAGGTGCTTCCAAGCGCAACCAATCACCTTTTTAGGGAGGTTGGTGATGGGGCAGTGTGTGCCTATTTTAGAGCCGATCACTTTTTGACATGGAGGCATCTCACAATTGGTGGACACTGAAGTGATACAAAAGAAAAGCGCTAAACTGTACGACGCATCCAGCCATTGAAAGATACCGCTTCATTCAGGGACTCAAAAAAAAAACCAAAAAAAGAAGCTGGCTGCGCCCACGCAACGCCGAGTGTACATGGTGTCCGAGAGTTTCGTAGAGCTGAGAGGAAAGCTGTTATGAAATGTATGACTGATGTCAGCGACCGACTCGGCTTGCCCATTTAACTTGTTATCCCGGGAATCAGGGATTTGCCCATGCAAAGCTGCAAGGCGATGTCTTAAGGGGCAGGAACCTGAGACTTAAGTTTTACCATGCAAACATTGGTTGGCTCGAGAGTGGCAAATCTTTTGGCGTAAGCTAGACCAAATTGAGTTCAGCCAGCCAAGTTACCAGGAGATAATACAAAAATGAGTGGATAAAGGATTTCGTTCAATAAAAAAAATATAGGCCCAATATGATACAACAACAAGCTTTATATACATGAATACTAAGAAACAATAGATGGAAGGACGATGATGCTAATTTTGTGGGTTCGTGCACTTTACAGCAATGCCGTAAGGGGGTCATAAAGGGCGTCTGTGAGTGGCTGCTCTGTTGATAACAATGGCTCATCTGTGGGAGATGCAGTAGAGGAGCTTTGGCTGGCAGTGGCTGCGAGTTCAGGCGGCGTTGAGGTAAAACCATTTCCGCTGTGGGTGGGGATCATGGGTGAAGTATAGTAATGCTGAAGGGCGGCATCGTACTGCGGACCAATAGAGTAATAGCTGTTCATGGCTGGGCTTGTGTTGCTTGTGGTGTGCGGGTGTGTGTGAGAGGTATAGTAGGATGAATAGTGGTGGTTGTCAGGATAATAGCTGTACGCATCCGTGTAGTAGTTCTGATGAGGGTGGGTATAAAGAGAGTCTTGTTTGTAGTGCGCATGGCTGCTGCTGGTGTAGGAGGTTGGGTTGGCCTGCTGACCATACGTCATGTCAGGATAGTAGTAGCTGCAGCTTGAGGATGCGGGTGATGCGGTTGGTCCGGAAACAGCACCGACCGATGCCGATGGGGATGCCCAGACAGAGGGGATAGAGAGCGATCGAGAAGCGCGAGACATGGAAGATGAAGACGAAGCGCTTGCACCATTAGGTCTGCTATAAGGGTAGGGCATCACGTTTGGCTCGCTGCGTGTACGTTTCACGCGTGTGCTTCGGTCGCGCTTGTGGCGGCTTTCGGCTTCGAGTGCACTGTAATCGATCGCCCAGTAGGCGCCTTTGCCGGGTTCGTTTACAGGACGGGGAATTTTCACAAAACTCTTGTTCAGAGAAAGGTTATGACGGATTGAGTTCTGTACACAAATACAAGGCGTCAGAACTTGTCATACCCACAGCTTACATATGCGTATGTATACACACATATGCAATCTGCGGCAAATTTTGATTGAGCTTACCTTCCAGCCGCTGCCGGCCGTGCGATAGTAAGGGCAGTGTTCGAGGACCCACTGATAGATCTCGCTGAGTGTCAGCTTGCGTTCGGCGCTGTTCTCGATAGCAAAACGGATAAGCGACTGATAAGAGCATGCGGGCTTCTCGTCCACAGATGAGGTATTGAGAGCAGATGCATCATCTGGCGTAGAAGGCGGGGTGGGCGATCGCGAGCGTTTAGTGGAGGCTCGCTTGCACTTGTTGCTGTTGTTGCTGGTAGTGGCAGTAGAAGGAGCAGGTTGCATAATGATTCGAGAGAGGTTTGAAGAGATGAAAATAAAGTAGTTGCTGGCGAAGAAGAGGAAGAGAGAAGAGCGAAAGAAATGCTGAGGAAAGAAGACGACGGTGGCGGTTCCGGCATTTAAGAAATAGATAAAGATCACGGAGGTGCCAGGGGGCGCAAGGGGAGTGGGCAAAGCGCGCGCAGCCCAGGCTTGTGAGGTCCGGAAACGAAAGGGGGAAAGGGTAAGCGAGCGGATCATGTGGCTTCCGCGACGGAGGGAAGGTTCGCCCGGAACAAAAAGATGAAACACAAACACGAAGCGCCCGGTTTGCCTTCTATGGAACAGATCGGCCCTTAGCAAGAAGGGGCAAGAGCCACATGCATACTTTGTGCCCATGACACGGTTTATACCTGCGGCGTATCGTGCAAAGGAAGGTAGGATTCAGGTTCTGACCGAGTCCATAATTCAGGCAACGCACACACGCCCGGGCCACGTCTACCTGCCATAAAAATTTTTGCGCTGGGCTTTTTTTTGTACCCTGCCTACATTTTGCCACTGGAACAAAAAAAAAAAAAATGCTAAACGGCATGCGACCGAGAACGTCCGACTCATGGTATACGCCCAATCGGCTGTAAGTCCATCATTCGCACAAGATTTTACTTTCTTTTTCTATCGTCCCATGTTCGAATCACCACTAAACAGCAGAACCTATTTCATTGATACTCTTTTTTTTTTTGGTATTCAGCGTATCCTCTGCGGCGTTCTGCGCTGCATGACATGAAATGCCAGGGCAACGTTCCCATGGCACTCTTTGCCTTGTCTGCGGAGCACATGGACAACACACACACACACTACGCAACCCAAGACCCGTAGCACTTTTTTTTTTCTTGAAGTTCATTTTGCCATAATAGGGCAAGCGCCAATCCTACAACATGGAACAGTAGCACGACGCGCACTCAAAGGAAAAGAGCCATTCTAATATCCGCAATCTCTGTCTGAAAGATGTCTGCAACCATTTTCAAGCTGTTTGAACTTCTACATACTTCCCCTCTCATATGGTTTTCGATCGACATTCATCAGGAGTTAAAAATACAGTACTCCTCATCACCATCGAATCTTTTCTGCACTGCAGAAATGAAGACATGGATAATTTCGAGGGATCAAACCGGTTCCGACTCTTCAGAATTGTTTTATTTGACTCCTTCTTGCCACTGTTTGTGCACAAACAATCCTGAATTCGTGCTTCAAATACAGAGAGAAAGAAAGAGAGAAGATCCGACCCTAAATGACTCAGTTTTGTTGATGCACACGGCTCACGGGAGCAAGGAGCGACAACTCAGCGCAGGGTACATTCAG
Source organism: Syncephalastrum sp. PYS2702 (assembly GCA_023630325.1). NCBI lineage: Eukaryota > Fungi > Mucoromycota > Mucoromycetes > Mucorales > Syncephalastraceae > Syncephalastrum > Syncephalastrum sp. PYS2702. The sequence continues at coordinate 53,232 of JAMAMT010000119.1, forward strand.
CTCATTCCAACTCCCCTTTGCTTTCTGAGCCCCGAACATACTAAGCGTTTAGATATTGTACCGAGTGTACTTTTCCTCTTTCGCATGGAGATTCGGGGTCCAGTCATTGGAAAAGTTAGGCCAAGCGTCCTTGTTTGCCGAACGAAGGAGAAGGAACCAGAAGTGGACTTTGAGTTTGTATCGAGTTGCACGTTGTATTTTCCGCTGTCGTCTTCCCGCGAAATGAAGAGCAAGAGCCACATGTAATTGCTACCCTATCGTCAAGGGAATCAAGAAAGAGGAGATCGTTTGAAGATCACTTCTATTGATGTCATGATCAATATAATGATGTGCAGCAAAATGATGTGATTATACGCATTTTATCTAAAAAATGGCCCTCAGGGCGCCAAAGAATTTCCCCCCACCCTGCTTTCCTTTTTTATTACTTTTTGTCGTTTACTTGAGCGCCGCTTGTATATATCTATATACTTCTTGTTGTCATGCGGATATGAGAAGCATTGCGTAGATGGCTACGACCGATCAAGAAGAAGATCGCGCTGTCCATATTTTTTCCTAGTTCTTTAAAATACAACCGCGAAAGCTTTGCGTATTTTTTTCCCGGTCGGATTTGTCCCAGAACAACAAACCTAGAGTGCAGCTTTACGGCGAATAATTGCCGTCTACTATCATCTGTACACATCTTCCTTCGTTTGTCGACCTATTGCTAGAGCATACCCTTTTGTGATCCGCGCCACTTTCGTCTCATGTCGTCTAATAATAAGCGGCATTCGATGCCTGCGGCGACCTCGGACCACAGCGTGTCGCAGTCGCCGCCCTTGCTACGCTCACAGCAGCAGCAATCGGACGAAACGGTATCGACCGGCAGCAGCAGCCGTCGTCTTCCACGATCCGAAAGACGTGAGCCCGAAGTTGGCAACAGACATCGCGCACGCTCGGCGGCACAGATGCCGCGCTCTCATGAGCTACAGTCTGATAATGGACAACAATCCGAAGGCGATTTTCCAGAAATCCGAGCGTATTATGCAAAGTAAGGCCATCGGACCGGATTGTTGTGTTAGCAAGAGATATTGTTCTGTCTCTTACATCTCCTTTAGCCTGCCCCGTCCAAAGTCTGCGGCATCTCCTATACAGTCGCCATCACCCGTGGCCCCTCATGGTAAGAAAGAAAGATGACAAATCCACAGACAAGATGAGATCGGAATGCGGAACAATCCATAATGACCGCCGCGTGAATTATCTCAGGTTTGAGCACTCCAAACAGGCGACGCGTTGACCGACGACGACGGCCTAGCACGCTAGACGATCAGTCCGAATATGGGCCGCCCATTATCGGGGAGAACGAGAGCTATCTGGACGACTCGTCGTACTCGATTTCTCAGCAGTACCAGCAGCAACAACCACCGAGACCGCCCCCACAGGAGATCGACATCATCCAAAACGAGCTTCAGAACAAGGACGGGTGTCGGTACACACGGTATGCAACGTCAGCAGACTCCATGCGGCATTTGCTAGACAGCAAAAAGTTCAAGCCCAAAGTCAGCGAGAGCGCGTCGCTTCATGAGAGACAGTCTGCAAACCAGCCACGGAACACACTCGTTAGCTTTGAGGGGCCGTACCCGTCCTGGGGCCCCGAGGATAAGCTGCCGTGCACTGCGGCAGATATCGAACAGCAGTTCCAGACAATCGGGCGCAAGTTTGGCTTCCAGCGAGACAACATCCTCAACATGTATGACCATCTCATGATGATGCTGGATTCGCGTGCATCGCGTTTGAGTCCGCAGCAAGCGCTTGACATGCTCCATGCCGACTATATCGGTGGCGAAGAGGCCAACTACCGCCGCTGGTATTTCGCAGCGCAGATGGATACGGTCGACTTGGACGAAGCTGCCATAGCAGCCAACGAAGAGCTCGACGACGAAGCCAAGTCCTTGGAACGCTCCGAGGAGCGTTGGCTCTTGAAGATGCGCAAACTCACTAACGAAGAAAAGGTCCGCGACTTGGCTATTTATCTCATGCTCTGGGGTGAAGCCGCCGTCACGCGCTACACGCCCGAAACCCTCTGCTTCCTCTTCAAGCTCGCGAGCGATTATTATCAGCACGGCGACTGTCCTGATGTCGTGGAAGGCAAATACTTAGATGAAATCGTGATCCCGCTCTACAATTTCTTCCGCGACGAGGTCTATGAGCGCATCGATGGGCGGCTTGTCAAGCGCGAAAAGGACCACGACCAGGTGATCAACTATGACGACGTCAACCAGTTCTTTTGGTATCCGACGTGTCTGTCCAAGGCTGTCTTCAAGGACGATCGCAAGCGCTCGCTCGCCAGCCTGTTGCCGCACGAGCGATTCCACGCCCTCAAGGACGTCGACTGGAAAAAAACGTTCCGGAAAACCTACAAGGAGAAACGCACGTGGATGCACGCATCCATCAACTTCTCGCGCGTCTGGATCATCCATATCGTGTCCTTTTGGTACTATATTAGTGCCAACGCACCGACACTCTATCTCGACGAGCGCAAGGAAATTGCCGATCAGGAAGGCTCCGTCCAATGGTCTATCGTCGCCCTCGGCGGTGCGATCGCTGCCTTTTTGCTGATTGTCGGCTCCTTCGCTGAGTACTCATACCTTCCGGTGAGCTGGGGCAATGCGCGTGTCATCACCCGCCGGATCTTTTATCTGTTTTTGCTCTTGATTATCAATGCTGCCCCCACCGTGTACTGTGTATTTATCGACCGGAGGAGCACCATCTCCAAGCTGGTTGCTGTCATCCAACTCCTTATCAGTATTGCTACCACACTGTTCCTCTCCATCACTCCCACCTCTCAGCTCTTTATGCGCAAGAAGAACATCACTCGCACCCAGCTCACTATCCAGCGCTTCACCGCCAACTTCCCGCCCTTGAAGCGCATCGATCGTATCATGTCCATCTGTTTGTGGATCTGTGTCTTCACCTGCAAGCTGCTCGAATCCTACTTCTTCTTGGCTCTATCTTTCAAGGATCCGCTCAAGGTCATGAGTCAGATGCATATTGAAAACTGCAAGGACGCCATCATTGGCTCCTCGTTGTGCAAGTCCATGCCAGAGGTCACGCTCGGTCTCATGTTTTTCATGGATCTGCTCTTGTATTTCTTGGATACCTATCTCTGGTACATTATCTGGAACACTATTTTCTCGGTCGCACGCTCCTTTTACCTCGGCATTTCCATCTGGTCTCCCTGGAGAAACATCTTTGCCCGGTTACCCAAGCGCATCCAGGTCAAGCTGGTCGCATCCTCAGACCTCAACATCAAGAGCAAGCCACGCTACCTGGTATCCTTGATCTGGAACGCCATCGTCACGACCATGTTCCGCGAGCACTTGATCAATGTCGAGCACCTCAATCGGCTTCTCTTTACACAGGTAAGAAGAGTGTAGGTACCACTGCAAATACAGGCTGACTTTGCACTAGGATTTCAATGCTCCTCTGGACAGCTCACAAGGCTTGAAGTCGCCCACCTTCTTTGTCTCTCAAGAAGATACTGCATTTAAAGCCGAGTATTATCCCCAGTGCAGCGAGGCGGAGCGCCGTATCCATTTCTTTGCCCAAAGTTTGACAACACCCATGCCACAGCCCAAGCCCGTCGAGTGTATGCCCACTTTTACTGTACTCACGGTACGCCATTATTTGTGTATACTGAAACGTACCTCGCTTACATGTGCATTTTTTTTTTGTTTCTAGCCGCATTACGGAGAAAAGATCCTTCTGTCCCTGCGCGAAATTATCCGTGAGGAGGATCAACATACCCGCATCACGCTATTGGAGTACATGAAACAACTGCATGCTGCCGAGTGGGAGAATTTTGTCAAGGATACCAAATTGATTGTCAGTGATACTGAGATCAAGGAAGACGAATCAGAGGACGCACCGACCATCTCATCCACAGATGCCTCCAAGATGCTCGTCAACAGCGCTATCGATGATCTGCCCTACTATTGCATCGGCTTCAAATCCGCCAAGCCCGAGTACACGCTCCGCACCCGAATCTGGGCCTCGCTTCGTGCGCAGACCTTGTATCGCACCGTGTCTGGCTTTATGAACTACCGTCGCGCCATCAAGCTGCTCTACCAAGTCGAGAACCCCGACACTGTCAACAGCTATGGCAAGGACATCGAACGCCTCGAGACCGACCTTGACAACTTGGTCCAGCGCAAATTCCGCTTCCTGGTTGCCATGCAGCGCTATGCCAAGTTCAACGCCCAAGAGGCCGAAGACTGCGAGTTTTTGTTCAGCGCATACCCGGGCCTGGAAGTCGCCTACATCGAGGAAGTCCCACCAAAGGAGGAAGGCGGCGCAATCCAGTACTTCTCGGCCTTAATCGACGGCCGGTGCGAACTCATGGAGAATGGCAAACGCAAGCCAAGGTACCGCATTCGCTTGCCGGGTAACCCCATCTTGGGCGACGGCAAGTCGGATAACCAGAACCACGCCTTGATCTTTTATCGTGGAGAGTTTCTGCAGCTCATTGATGCTAACCAGGACAACTACCTGGAAGAGTGTCTCAAGATCCGCAACATCCTTGGCGAGTTTGAGAACCTCGATCCGACCGATGTCTCACCCTATGCACCCGGATACAAGCACAAGCCTGCGTCGCCTGTTGCCATCGTCGGTGCCCGAGAGTACATCTTTTCCGAGAATGTCGGTGTGCTGGGAGACGTCGCCGCCGGTAAGGAGCAAACGTTTGGTACCCTGACCCAGCGTATCATGGCCAAGATTGGTGGCAAGGTAAGTAAAAGAAAAAAAAGTAGGCACTGCTTTTTGTCTCACACTCCTTTTCGTGTCTAGCTTCATTATGGCCATCCTGATTTCCTGAACGCCATCTTTATGACTACGCGTGGTGGCGTCAGCAAAGCGCAAAAGGGTCTCCATCTGAACGAAGACATTTATGCTGGCATGAATGCCTTTACGCGCGGCGGCCGTATCAAGCATACTGAGTACTTTCAGTGCGGCAAGGGCCGTGATCTCGGCTTTGGCTCGATCCTGAACTTTACGACCAAAATCGGCACGGGTATGGGCGAGCAAATGCTTTCACGCGAGTACTATTATATCGGCACACAGCTCCCGCTTGACCGCTTCCTGACGTTCTATTATGCGCATCCGGGCTTCCATATCAACAACATTTTCATTATGTTGTCCGTCCAAATGTTCATGCTCGTCCTCCTGTTTATCGGCTCTATGGGCGCCACCCTTAGCATTTGCGAGTTCAACGCCGATGCCCCACCCGACGCCCCTCTTACGCCCGAAGGCTGTTACAACTTGATCCCCATCTTTGAGTGGGTCAAACGCTGTATCCTGTCCATCTTTGTTGTCTTCTTTGTCTCATTCTTGCCTCTGTTCCTGCAAGAACTGACAGAACGCGGCTTCTGGCGCAGTATCACCCGTCTCGGTCGCCACTTTGTCTCTCTCTCGCCGCTCTTTGAGATTTTTGTTACGCAGATCTATATGAACTCGGTCCTGGAGAACCTCGTCTACGGTGGCGCCCAGTATATTGCCACGGGCCGTGGTTTTGCCACCTCGCGCATCCCGTTCTCCATTTTGTATTCACGTTTCGCAGACTCGAGCATCTATGCCGGCGCACGCTGCTTCTTGATCATGCTGTTTGCGTCCATGGCAATTTGGCTGCCGCATCTGGTCTACTTTTGGTTCACAGTGATTGCTCTCGTCATATCGCCGTTTATCTTTAACCCGAACCAGTTTGCTCTCATCGACTTTTTGGTGGACTACCGCGAATTTCTCCGATGGATGTCGCGTGGCAACAGCAAGACGCACAAAAACTCGTGGATCAATCACTCGCGCCAGACACGGTCCCGTATCACGGGTTACAAGCGCCATCAGAAGCTCAAGCCGGACGCGAGCATTGTCATGGCCGGCGATTTGCCTCGTGCGCGTATGGGAGCCATCTTCTTCTCCGAGGTCCTGTTTCCGCTCTTTTACGCCCTGCTCTGCTTGGTGCCGTATTTGTTCGTCAAGAGCTTTGATCCGGATGACAAGACCCAGGCAAACCACGGTCACAGCGGTCTAATTCGCATTGGCGCGATCGCGCTCGCGCCTATCCTCCTCAACGCAGGTGCGCTGGCCATGTTCTTTGGTGTGTCTGTCTTTTTGGGATCACTGCTGTCACTGTGTTGCCACAAGTTTGGATCCGTCATTGCCGCGATGGCCCACGCCTGGTCGGTGATCAACCTTATCCTCATCTTTGAAGGCTTGATGCTTCTCGAGGAGTGGCGTCTGTCGACCATTATTTTGGGCATGGTGGCCATGATCGCCGTCCAGCGTTTCGTTCTACGTCTCCTTACCGTGATGTTCCTCACGCGTGAGTTTAAGCACGATGAAGCTAACCGCGGTTGGTGGACCGGAAAGTGGTACGGTCGTGGGGTAAGTGATCTTGGTTCATCACATGCCGCATTGTTTACTCACCAACACATGTTTTCTGGCTTCCTTCCTTTTACAGCTTGGTTGGCATGGTAAGTTGCTGGCAGCGTTTCAAAAGCATCGAGTGACTGATCCCGTATTTTCATCATTCTAGCCCTGTCCCAGCCAGCACGTGAGTACCTCTGCAAGATCGTGGAAATGAGCGAGTTTGCGTCCGACTTTGTCCTTGGCCATGTCATCCTCTTTGTGCTTTCCATCTTCTGTCTCATCCCCTACGCTAATACTGCCCACTCCCTCATGCTCTTCTGGCTGCGGCCTAGCAAGCAGATCCGACCGCCGATCTGGACTATCAAGCAGAAAAAGAGCCGCAGGCGTATAGCTATCACATACGGCATCCTTTTTGTTTGCATGTTCATCCTGTTCAGTGGTCTCGTGGCGGGCCCACTTTTGGTCGGAGGAAGCTTGAAATTCATTAATCCTCGTAAACTTCCCATCTAATGATCTCCAGCCTCTTTCTTCCATTTCCTTAATAGTTTCTTTTGTTAATCCTTGTACGGTCAAATAATTTACCTCCCTCAATTTCTCATATCGCGCTATGCGCATTTCAAACATTAGTATAAGGTTCTTTTTACAGCATATAATAAAAAGAGCGCTCTAGATGAGCCAAGCTATATATCATCATCAACCATGGCTTCACCCTTTGAGGGAGACGCGCAATAAATATGTTGTACATATGTGTGAGTGTATGCATGTCAGCTAACAAAAGAACTGTAATTACAAGTCGTTGAAGAGAGGAAAATGGTGGTATCGTTAATTCATGTCAAATGGATCTGTAAGGAAGACTACGGCTGTGGCGGCTGTGGCTGCTCGTTGCTATGCGTCGTTGGTTTTTGATAGGGTGAGGTGGGTGCCGAAGCGCTCATAAGATTATCCGAACTGCGTCCGTAGGCGCTTGACTCTTTGAGTAAGAATGATATCCAGGCATCCGTAAATGATTCACGCGTATCGGATGATTGTTGCTGTTGTTGTTGTTGCTGCTGCTGTTGAGGACTGGTCCAGCCAGACGGGGAAGAGCGCGCATTTTTGTTAGGGCGTTGCAAGCCAATCTGCTCCTTTTGCTCGTCCGTCATTTGCAACACACTAGCAATAATGGTCAGGATCTCAAACCGTTTCCGGTCGCCACGTGGGGCAAGGAAGAATCCGACGATCAGGTTCGTGATCAGCTGTCGGTCTACATTGCTCTCACTCGACTCCTCCTTGAGGCGCCGCATGGCTTCAATAAGGTGCTCATTCAAAATGATAGCTATCAGGCACTGGGTAAGTCTCATCCGAATGGTCTCCTTGTGTGCATATCTGAGTATGTACCTTCATGACGCAGCTTGCCAATCAGCAAGTTCTTTTCTTTGATTTCTCTCTCATACTGCTGCGTCTTGGCTACATCATGCTGATATTGCTCTAGAGATGACTGACAATGATATCAGTTTGCATGCTCAAACTACACCTCTGATGCTTTACCTCTGCAACGCGAGCCCTCTCTTGATACTCAGCCCACGATTTCTTTGCTACATCCAGTTGTCGCTCAATGTGCTCCACTGCTGCACGTACTTCGGCGTCTTTGGCTATACACAGATAAAAATACATATTAGAACAGACAGCCAACGACGTTATGCAAACTGCCGTTATACACATACTCGCTTGGAATTCTTCAAGCACGGTCTGCAAGTTGGACAGACTTGCCCGTTCGAGATCATGCTCTTGCGCCTGCTCCTGCATGCGCTGCTTGAGCGTCTCCAGCTCCTTCTCCTGATACTCGCACAGCTCCTCCAATTCATTGCGGCGTGCTTCATGCTGCATTGCATTGACTTGCAGCTCCTCGTACGCCTGCTGGACCTGTTCCAGTCGGACCTGCAGCTGCGAAACTTCCTGCTCACGCTGAGACAATGCGTGCGACGCCTCCTCGTCACGACGCATCATATCGTACTGTGCCTGCTCCAAACTCTTTCGTGTAGAAGTCAGCTGCTCAGTCAGATCTGTTACTTGGTGACGCAGCTGTTTATCAGCCTCGAGTCGCGGCGCCAGCGTTTCCTTGATGTGAGACAGTTTGCCGAGCAAAGACTGGTGCTCCTGTTGTAGTTGCTGGATCCGCTGCTCGTTTTCTTTCTTGGTCTGCTCCGCAGATTGCAGTTGAGCCCGTGTCTCCTCCAAAGCGCGCCGATCCTCGTCCGCTTGATTCGCAAGCTCTTCCTTCTCCATCTGATACCGGTCGCGTTCCTCCGACAAGTCATTGATGTTCAACTGTTGCTGGGTGATTTGACGCTTTAAATCTGCTGTTGTGTGAGTGACAGATATGGACCCATCACCAAGGTATACTTTACCTTGTTGAGATGCAGATAGCCCGTCTCGATCTTTCTCAGCCGACTTGACCTGTGAGGACCAACGTGTCCGTAGATCCTCGAGTGCACTTAGGATCTCGGGCGGCAAAGAGCTCTCGACCATGCCATTCTCCACATCCTCCACGAGGTTGGCTATACTTCGCTGCACAGACGCTGTATCACACGTATTTCCATCAGCTTCTGGCTGGGTCTGCATCGATGAGCTGTTCTTTTGTGCTTCTTTCAACTCCTTGATTTCATTTCTCAAAGAAGTAATGAGTGCATCCACTGTATTTTGGGGTGAGTAACCGCAAGAGGCATATGTGGGTATTTATTACCGTCTTTCTTCTCTTTTTCCGCTTGTGCATCATTGCCTTGGACGTCCTTCAGATTCTTCACTTGATCCTTCAAAGTCTCAATGGTCGCCTCAGCTGATATACCGGTGAGTATAAGACGATTACCAGCCGTATTACCCTTTACCTTCTTCCCGCTTTGAATTAGCTTCGGACACGCTGATCTGCGCACCTTCCAGTTCTTTGATCCGTTTATTGAGTGTCTCCACTAGAGTCTCGGCTAGATTCGCTCATGCATAAATATCCATTGCTCGGATAGACGTCCAGTACTGGCTTGGGCTTACATTCTTTCAGCTTATCATGAACATTCTGATCCGTCTTGGTTGCACTTGTGAGTTCCTGGACTTGTTGCCTCAGATCCTCGATCTTGGACTCGGCTTCAGTGATTCAGTGAGTACTTTCGCACATTGATTTTCTTGGCTATTACCATCTTTCCGTTCCTGATAAGCACGGGCCTCCCTATTGTCCAACCTCTGCTGTATGGACTGGAGGTATTCTCGCAGCTGATCGTGTGTCGAGACGTCAGGGACTTCCTTCTCGTGGAGCACAGTGCGCTCCATTAAAGAAACAAGGTCTTTGATGTGAGGGTCCATTGCAGGCTGGGATGGTTTCGACGCGAGTTCAGCTAGCTGTGCTTTTAGACGGGCATTGTCTTGAGCCAGATTCTTAAGATGGCTGCCAGCCTGTGTCAACTTCGCATGCAGATTGGCGACCTGCGCTTTGTACTGCGCTTCCTTGGCTGCAATGGGCCTGAATGAGGACTGGGTTTGTCACAGTAAGAGTATGAAAAGAGAGTTACCGTCGTCCGACATGCTACAAGTTAGACCAGCAAAACGCGAGGTTTAAGTTGGTGGTGGAGTGTCCGGAAAAAAAAAAGAGAGTGCCTTATGTCCGTACCTTTCTTGCTTGGTCTAAAACTGAGCTTAAACGATTTGTTATGTCCCGCAGCCAGCGATTGTCTCGACCCTCTGTATTCCATATCTTTGTTCACCCTCCTTCGCCCAAACGATACGCAGCTTTGCGTATGTAAACAACATACAGAGTCTTACACGACACGTATGGGTAGTGACAAAGGATATGTTATATAATGGCTGTGTCTTTTCGAATATTATATTACGTATTATACTTTTGCATTTGAAGTGCATGACACCTATATTGGCTTTGTACAGACCTCATACTTTGTTTCTACTCATACAGAGAAGTGAATTTTTGAATAGCATCATCCGCTGTTTCTAAGGTCAGACGATGCTTGCTAAAGTAAGCGAGCTCGTCCGCCCAGTCGATCTCAATGTCAAATTCACGGTCTATAGGCCTGGGCTTTGTCTTGTCTGTGTAGTCTTCAATTTGGCTAAATGATGGAGGACTAAGTATGAAATACCAAAGGACACATCCTATGCCGTGTACGTTACCTCTCCTTGGCGCAATACGCGGTTTTCAAAAGCTCGCGTACGCGCATAAGAATCACCATACATATCGCCATATGCGCCGCTGCCGTACGTGTTTTGTTCAGCGTCGATGACGCGAGGACACCTTTTGCCTCGAGGAATTGAATATGCTCGAGAACGCCAAATCCAGAGGTAGCGAGAGTTTGGTCGATGCGCCAAAGCGCCCAGAGTACCTCATCAGTTTGGGTCATGTGTAGATAGAGGATGTTGTCTGCGAGGAATCGCAAGTAGTTGACATCGGCCTAAAAAAATCAAATTGTGAATGGTAATACATTTTGTATTACGCAACCAGCATACCATATCTTGCTCTGCCTCATCGATCGACAAGTGGAAAGGTTTGAGAAGTGCCTGCAAGAATTTCCGTTTAGCCATGTCGTTCTGCTTGATCAAGCTGTAAGGTAAGCCGAGGACAGCATTGAGCTTGGCATCGCCATGTATATCACATCCCGGCACATCAGGTCCACTCGCGAGTCGTTGATGGAAACGGTATACTTCTTGGATGGATTCACTCAGGTTGGAATAAATGTGCCTGCCATACTTGTCATGAGCAAGTTTGTGGAGGGCGTGGGCGGTATTTCGGTGACTAATGTCAGGCCCAGTCTCGGCAACAATCACCGGCGTTATACACTGGTGGCTATGTGAGTCGAAATTCGTGCGTAGATTTGCGGTTTGCCTTACCAAAAGCGGATGAGCGAGACCTTGCTCAAGGATCACTTTAATCACAGCAAAACCAGCGCGCCCCAAACTGGTGGTTGGTTGCAAGGCACACTGATGGGCCTTCTTCACGTAGCGTTGCGCAACAGTGCCATTCACGCTGCATGAATTTGAATGCATTAGAGAAATATCCTCTCTCGTTGCTTATCACTAACTCACCTCAGCTCAGCAAATTCTTTTGTATTGCCCAGCAATACTCCCAGCGTAAGCTCCTTTGGGATTCCACCTACACCTACACCTCAAGGTGAATGAATGCACTCGGGCGTGTATCCCGTTACGGTACCTTTATCCGCTCTTTCGATACGGCCATTCTCGCTCTCCAAGAAGTCCTTGACCACATGCAGCACTCTGGCTTTCGCCCGATCATCCTCACCATCCACGAGCCGATTCAAGAGAGCAGTCGTTTCTGGAGCAATCATCAAGAGGGGCTTGGCAAAACAGAGATAGCCTATATAAGTGTCAGCCCGCGCAACCTGGTCTCGGATTTTGTTCTTACTGAGTCCTTGTAATGCAGCCTCCCAATGTGTGCTAGAATACGCCATGAGGAGCTCGTATGTAGTGTTAAAAGGGTCCCCCTGAAGATAAGAGTGAGTAATTCAACAGCCTCCTATGCCGCGTGATTTTACCTCGGTGACCTCATCATAGCGCTTTCGTATATCGTTATTGACATGGAAGTCCACATGCTTGCAGATGAGGGCTGTGAGGCATAACGCTTTGTTGATGGTAGCGTTTATTGCTGCCCCGAGTGTATGCTGCGAGAGCTTCGGTCGAAAATCTTGCAGTTTTTCTAAATGCGAGTCAGTTGGACCACTTCATATTTTCGAGCGTAAAACATACTGATGCATTGAGTAAAGACTCGAAGCAGATTCTCGTAGTGGTGCGATGTAGAATGGGCCACCGTATTCAGACAGCAGACAGCGTCTTCCATGAGCTATATATAGAGGTAAGTCATCAACATAAGCTACTTGGTCTTTTCCTCACCTCGAGGGGACCACATGAAAGCAAACGGAGGATATCTTTTTCGAGGTCACCAATGAACTCTTGGTCGTAGCTACCCACGGTTGGAAAAACATCGATAAATATACCAAGTATTTGGCTAATGATCTCGCGATCGCGCTAGAAATATTGTCAGTATCCTCTGCGACAGAAGCAATTGCATATTTTACCCGGGCTTCTTCTGAATTGGTGACGATAACATGTGTATGTAAGTACGACAATTGATCATGGCTAAGCGAACTGGGACACGAGCGCGTGATGGCTCGCATGGTATGAAGACATCTGATGAACATGCGCCGAGAGGATTCGTCGTCGCCCATGTACTCATCCAAGCGACTATACAAAGCCTCCTGAAGCCAGTGGAAGATTCCACTGTAGAAGGGCCTGGTTTTGTCATCGCTTTTTTGCATAGTCTAAAGAAGCTACATTAGATACCTTTGCGTCAATCCGTCCTGGCCTTACATACCTGGTTGATAACGTCCTCCAAATGAGTCTGTCCACCTGAATGAAGACGTGTTGCGGTGCCAATGATGATATCAATGTGGTCTCCAGATGTATCCTGCTTAGTCCGAGTACCATGTAGGTTTTCATATTTCTTGAGAGGGTGGAACAGGATTTCTTGTGAGACTTTGAGCGCAAGACGGCAGACTTGAGCCTCAGGGTCCTTGATTCGTTGAATTACACGGCATGCGATATCCAGCCTGGTATCTTGGTCCTTACACATTGGGTAGATGTGTCCGAGGAGACGCATGGCGCGGTTTCGAACGGTCATGCTTGCATCCTAAGCGAACTTAAGTGAGACTGGACCTTACAGAAGGAAAAAAAAAATGGGCCTAGCTTACCATGATCCGTTTGCTCACAATGCCGTAAATAGGTTTGGGTATATCAGGAAGATGGCATACGTGATCTGCCAAGATCTCAATCGCGATTTCACGGACAGTGGAAGAACCATCATGTACGCGATGAATGATAAGATCCTTGATTTTTACCTTTTTTCATCTGATAAGTAAGGGGGACAGCGTTGAGTAGATTTAACTCACGTTGTCAAGGAACTCGGGTATCTCTTTTGATATGTGTCGCAGAGCACGCATGGCTCGCACTCTGTAGGACACATTGTCTTTGCTCAGGCATTGCAGCAGAGTGTCTACCATCCAGTCGTAGTAATGGTACAGTGTCTCGCGGGATAAAATGAGTTCCATCATATATGCCGTATCGCTCCATGGCAGATCGACATGAGGCATACTGGTACCATTGTGTGAGCTGTTCTCGTATACTTATATGCAAAGATAACGTACCTCTTTAAAAGGTCACTCCTGCCATCGGGTGTACAGGCCCAGAGCGAATAATAACTGCGTATCATTCGTCTAACGGTTGCCTTTAGTGGATCATACTCATCGTCTTTGAGCTGCTTCAGTTTATCCCACAGGGCAACTAGCGATGTTCCCCAATCAATCATGTAGCACTAAATAAGGATGTCAGTATACATCTCCCAATGGACGTATCCTCAAATACCTGGAACACAGATGCATGGATAGTGCCTTGCATCGCTATGCATAGTCCAGTTTGGCATTGCTGAAGTAACTCGAAGCATTCTGGCTCAGTAGAGGGTCCCATCTAAAAACGTGAGAAGAGTTAAATAGGGCTGGGGAAACAAAGCATCCGACATGCGTACCTGACTGGGGAGTCGACGATGGATGCGTGCGAGCCATTCAGGTGCACGGTAGTCCCCATCACGGGCAATACACTTTATACCACTTCGTATTCTACAAGCCATGGTGCCGAAACGCTCAATTGCCAGTGTTTTGAAATAAAGTTCAGTCTTGGTGTCAAACAAGCGCTTGTTCTTAAATGAATGTGAATACGGATTCCGAAGCTCGAACATAATGTACTTACCAAGATATGGATGTAGACCCTGTTGAAAAGAGCGGCGGCAGGCCATTCTGGGTCGCCGAGCACGACGAGGGCATCGTCCATGGTGTCCACCAGCAGTTTCTTGTATTCCGATTTGTGATAATCGTTTTCGCTATGCCTGGACGTGCATCTGGTTTTTTTTTTTTTTTTGTGCGTGTGAGTCCAAATGTAAAGGAGCACGTATGTTGATGTTTACTTTGACATGAGATATTCGACAATGCAGTTTGCCCACGCGGTCGCTTCCTTTGCACGAGCTCTCCATAATTCAGCAGCCCGTGCGACCAACTCCTCCTCGATCATTCTGTAGCCAAGCGCGTCACTGTCTTTCTTCTTGTTTTCTCGAATCGTCCATTCTTTCATGTAAACTCGGTCATCCTCCGGGTCAGGTGACATAGCACAGCTCTGAACCAGATGCAGCAGCAGCGCGCTTCTTGCGTGTATAAACTTGCCGTTGCGCAGTCGGTATCGCTTGTTGTCGTCCAAAGACGATGTTGAGTTGAGGTTGCTAAGAATCTCAAGGATGATCCATCGTCGGTCTTGGTGGTATCGAGTGAACAAGGCGCGCAAGGCGTCCAGCGCCGTCAGTTTGAACATCCTGGCTCGATCAGACTCCTCGTCCTGTGGCTGTGCGCTGTCAGGATTGTGTGTGTTGTGGAAAAAGGCGCCAAGGCAGATGTAGGTCAATCGGGTCACGACGTCCTCATGAATCTGCTTTCGTTCTATCAGAGGGACGGCATACCGCAGGAGTCGAGTGACGCAGACAACGATCATCGATAATGGTTTCTCTCCCCAGTTGAGCTTTTCCGTAAAGGTCATGAAATTTTGAACGTCGGCTAAAGAAAGAACATTGATATCGCATGTCAAATTCACTTCCAAAGACATACCATTAGCATTAATCCCCGCTTTACAATCGAGCAAAGGCGTGACCAGGTGGAGCATTTGGGAGAAAATGAGACCGAGAGCGTCGTCCAAAACAGCGTCAGGAAGGTACTGCACATTATTAGGTATCGGTCGTTACTTGTGCGAAAGTTCAGTTCTGTACTTACGTCACGTTCTTTCGAGTCAAGGGCTGCCAATTTGAAGAGGAAGACGGCCGAGTCAAAGGCAGCCATGAGGTCCTTGAGTCGTGCTTTCACGGTATCAAGACGTTTTTCACGGCGTAACTGGCTGAACTCTTCCAAAATATTGATGTGCGATGCCCGAATGCAGCAGAGCTGGATGTGTCTGATGATAGGCGTCAAGTCATCTATGGGAACAAAGCGCTTGGCCTTGCGCTCGAAAAGGTCTGACACCAGCGATGCAAAGTGCCACAAGGTGGGACGGCGCATCCGAATCTCGCCACCCACTTCGCGTGTGAGCAGCTGTTTCTCAGGAACTTGACTCGCGAAATCCTCGTAGCGTTCAAAGTTCTCGCGTAGCAAAAGCAGATAGTGGACCAATTTATCCGCAGCAGCTAATGAGAGAGAGAGAGAGAGTACAAAGGAAGATTGAGCCGATCGTCACGAGACATGATTACAATGCCTACCACGGCCTCTGTCCTCGACTGTCATGTTGGGCTTCGGTTCAAGAAGTGGAGAAGCAGGAGTGGTAGCGGTAGTGGTGGCTGGGGCGGGATCGGTGTCCATTTCGACGTCTTCATCTTGGATAGTCTGCATGACATGTACCTGGAGCTCGATTAACGGATGTAGCTTCTTGAGCCTCTGATCGCCGCCCATGAATCGAGTCGAGGAAGACAAGTCAACGACGCGCCCAAAAATTATACGCGTTTTAAAATCTACGCGGATGAAATCCCGCACTCAAAACAACACCAAAATGCCATGGGATAATAATGATCATACCTTTCCAGACAAATTCTGTTTTTGCAGCGAGTGCACTCTGTCTGTTGTTTTAAAACAAGGACCATTGCTAATAAGAGATCTGCCGCAGAATGGTTTATGACAAGCAAAATAAGTGACTTCATATACAGGGACATTTATTGTATGCAAAAACGTCTTTAAAGTACACGAATGTACTGGAAGTGGTTGAATGTTGTACAAATGACCGCACTCTTATGGAAGAAAGAACAAAATGCAATAAATGACGACAGCTTGCATTAAATAACAAAAGAAATGACATGAATGCGGGTATGAAGGGTACGTATAGACTTAGCGCTTGGCCTTGCGCTTCCAGTAACAGAGCACCATAAAGACGATACAGTTGAAGACAGCGTAGCACACAATGATGCCAAAGTCGCGCCACTTGTTGGCCGCATCCCAATTGAAGCTGGTGCTGTAGTATTCTTGACCGGACTTGAACGGGCAGTACTGACACTCGTCCGTGGCATTTTCATCCACCAGATAGCCCACGCCGCCAGAATTGAAGAAGTTGCTCATGTACTGACCGCAGGTCTGGTTCGGAGGAGCACGCAGCGAGACTAGGTCGCGGTGGTCACAGATTACAGGCAATTCGCCCATCTCGTTGGTGCCCAGGCCTTCGATAAAGTAGTGGAATGGATCTGCGTGACATAATTAGCTATTTGTTTACATTTCCCCGTGTTTTGCTTACCAAGCCAGTACATCCACGAACGCCAAAAGTATGGCATGGATGCCTCGGGCTGCATCAGACCAGCAAAGAGTACAAGCATACTCATACACAGCGGGTTTAGCACACCTGCTACGACGGCATTTTCGGTGACAGAGGCAAGCACAAAACCGAGCGTGACGGCCCAGACAATAAAGGCAAACACCATGACGTAGAAGTATCCGCAGGCTTCGGGGGTGTTGTGCATACCCGCCGTCCAGTAGAAAGTGCACATGTAGAGGACGCTGAAAAAGAGCAAGTACGGAATCTCGACAAGGATGGCCGAAAGGGCGAAGGGCAGCCAGCCGTAGAAGCGCGATGCATACTCGCGTCTGAAATACAGACGCTCTGTCATGTACTTGGGCTGAGCAACAACAACCTGAGGAAGACAAGAGAGACACGTTTGAGTGAACATGCCTATAGGGCAAAAGTGTTCAACTTACCAGAAGATAGGCTGCAATGAAAGCGTTAAAGATGGCGAACAGACGGTTCTGCATATCAGTTGACGTATAGGACATCTTCCAGTAAGTGAAACCGGCCTGCAGGCCAATCACCAGCAGGGTCGCGAGTCGTCCCAAGTTGTAGTCAGAGGCACGCCAGTAGGCAACTGATAAGCGCCGGAATACATGGTAGAATTGAGTCGTGAAAGGTGTAGCATACGAAAGGGCCTTGCGGGTTGGGTTCTTGTCGGCCACCTGATGAATGCCTTCAAGCTCGTCTTCAAGCTCCTGTGCCTGGCGCGAGTTCGCCCAGACGTCGGCCCAATCGCGCGTGGCCTTGCCAGCCGTACCCGCGCCAACAACCTCGAGAATGTATTCAGCAGGATTTGCGTCAGGAGAGCACTTGGGACCGCCGTTAGATTCAAAGTAGTCAATCATGGTACGAGCGTCCTTGCCAATCTCGCCATAGTAGGCCGTCTTGCCGCCACGGACAAGAAGTAGCAGATGGTCAAAATGCTCAAACAGGATAGCCGAAGGCTGATGGATCGTACAGAGGACGGGCCAGCCGGCGTCGGCGAGTTTGCGGATGAAGCGGACAATGTTGTACGAGGACTGAGCATCAAGACCTGAGGTCGGCTCGTCGAGGAAGAGCAGCTGCGGTTTACCGACAAGCTCCATCGCAATGGTCAGACGCTTGCGCTCCTCCACCGAGATACCAAAGCCGCTGTCGACCTCACCGATTTGGGCGTCGGCAATATCTTCCATCTCAAGGAGCTGTAGGATCTGCTCGACATAGTCGTCCTTTTCGGACTTGGGCACGGTCGTTTCTTGACGCAGGTATGCTGAGAATCGGAGGGCTTCACGGACGGTAACTGCAGGCTGGTGGATATCCATCTGCTCACAGTAGCCAGTGATTCGCTCAAAGTCACGCATGAGCGCTTCGTTGTTGAGATAGATGTTGCCTTCGACCTTGCCGATCGTCTTGCGTCGTGCGAGCACATCCAAGAGTGTAGTTTTGCCTGCGCCCGACGAGCCCATGAGAGCAGTCAAATGACCAGGTTTCACAATGCCGGATACATCGTTGAGGAGCTGCAGCGGGCCACCCTTGAAAGGCACAGTGTAGTTGACGTGATGCCATGAGAAAGTCGTGCCGGTAGCGATCGAGTCCATGTTTTCGGTCACCTCCTGTTGGCGGCGGCGACGCTCGTCCTCCTCCTCCATGGTGCGCGGCTTGGGGGCCTTGCCGGGGAGATACAGTTTGGTCAGCGTACTAGACTTGCTTACAGAGAGCCATTCCATAGCACCGGCCGTGATAAAAGTGAAGAGCAAAAAGTAGCCGATCAAAACGACGAAATCAGGCGCCCACTGCTGGCTCGGGTCAAAGCTGAGCGCGGTCTGCAGGTAGCTCTCGCCACGGACAAAGTTTTCGCCTGGGTTGCCACCCTTCATGGTGCACACCTTGTAGTTCCAGTCGTCGTAGCCGGGACCATATGGGATCGCGTTGCCAGGACCCTCGCAAGAGTACTCCTGACCGGACATCTCGTTGACGATCAAGGCTTTGTAACCCCATGAAACAGGGTTGATCCAATAAATCCTATATTGCAAAAGAAAAAAAATAAGAGACATTTCTTTGTCGTCTAGAGAGTGTAGACATACCAGTACAACCATGGATGCATAAACTGGTAGTTGATCATGAAACCACAGTAGTTATACAAACAGATAAGGACCACACCAGACGTCTGAGTGGCAAGCATGAAGCTGTCAGTGAACGCGCCAAACATACGGAAGCTGTATGAAAAAGTGTGAGTTATTTGTTATGTTGATATATATGATGTACTTACAATCCGTTCATGCCCATGTTGAGGAAAAAGATGACCACAAAATAGGTAAAGAAACGACCGGCGGAGAGATGAAGACCCATCAAAAAGTAACTGCAGATCTCGTAAAGTAACACTAACAGAAAAATGAGCATACATGAAATACGGAAGACATTATCATTTTTCCTTACCCTGAGCAATAGCGTAAGGGATATCCACGATGACTTGAGCAATATAGAAAGCCGAGGGTCGGAACATGGCAAAATGCTTATGTTTCTCCAAGATAGGACGACCCGTCAAGAAGCCCACAAGCTCAGATTGGGAAATAAAGGTGTTGAAAATGACAGCAAAAAGCAATGAAGCAGCACGTGAGTAAGCGCCGCTGCCAGTCAAAGGCAGGTTGTAGAAACAGGAACCGACGAGGAAACCTTGGATCAGGATAGTACCATAACGGCAGATTAGGCCTTCATAGTCCTTGCTCAATAGCTGAAATTGTCGAATCGTGAGGGCCTTGACCTGCTGGTAGAAGGACGCGGTGTAGGGTGCACTGTTGGGAGCGCGCTTTTGATGTTCTTCAGCGACAGCAGCCTTGAAAGTCTCCGCAGGGTTCTCGTTGATGACGTGCTGTTCGTAAGCTTCGAGCTCAGCCATCATGGCCTTGTGCATAGTAGACTCAAGGTAGCATTCCTGAAACTCCTGGGCATGGCGGGGCACGACGTCTTCGAAACCAGGCTGGACTTCACGCTCGAGAGGGTTGCAAATACCGGTCAAGAAGTCAGGGACCGACTTGCGAGGAGGATAGTAGAATCCGAGATCGATAAAGTACTGCTTGGCTTGGTCTGTAGGACCAAAGTAGACGCAGTAACCTTCATCTAGGAGAAGCACCTTGTCGAAAAGAGAAAAGATACTGTTCGATGCTTGATAGAGGGTAGCCACGGTCGTCTTATTGAAGATATCCGTCATGATACGCAATGAACGCACATAGTCGAGAGCTGAGGCGGCGTCTAGACCACGCGTGGAGCAATCCCACAAATTGATGGAGCTCATAGTTGTCATGACTTCGGCAATCGAGAGACGTTTTCGCTCTCCACCGGAAAGACCGCGAATAAAGGCATTGCCGACCATGGTATTCATCTGCTTGGTGAGGCCCAGCATATTGCCCAAGAGGTAGATGATTTTGTTCACAAAATCAGCCTTGGACTCCTCGGGAAGACGTTTTCCGGGAGTCTTGTTGCGCAGCGCAAACTGAAGAGTCTGCCGCGTCGTCAACGTCGGGTAATGCAGATCCTCCTCCTCGTTGTAGACGACCTGGCCGCGATAGTATTTCGCAAACGTGGCAGGGTCAATACCACCATAGCTGACCTCGCCACCGATGCGCGTGTAAGGGGCACGAATATTAGACAGCACTTTCAGCAGACTGGTGCAGCCAGCGCCAGGACGACCGAGAACGAGAAGCATTTCACCGTCCTTACAAAAGCCATTGAGGCCATGCAAGATCGTTTTGGTGCTGCTGGCCTTAGTGCCGATACCAAAGTATTTCCAAAATTGGATGGTGTTGAGGATACCAGACAGGAAGGTGGGGATCGTAAATGCATCGGCGCCTTTGCCCTGTAAAATCAGAAACTTAACATGACATATTCTTTTGACTCAGATTCATTTGTTCGAGAACATACCTCAACCACTAGATCCTTCCAAATCAGACCTAGGTGTTTCGGCTTTGCTCCCGCCGCCTGCGCTTCGTTGTTCATGCCGTGCAGAAACTCGTCCAGGTCAAACACATCTTCCTGCTTCGGGCCACCTTCCTCAAGTTTACTCTCATGCTTGGAAGCCTGCCGCGAAACATGCGACAGCTCACGCTTCAAATCCATGTAGTCATTGATGGCAGCTACATAAATCAATCAATCACTATGAGTAAAAGAACATCAGATCAACTGATGTTATTATTACCATTCACATCAACGGCATTGGCATCAGGCTCGCCGTAGGTTTCACGTCGACCGCATTCTTCGCTAGTTTCTTTCGTGGGATCATATTCGAGTACTGTGTCGGCCGATGATGTGACCGAAGCGTTTCCAGTCCGGTCAATCGCTTGCTTTTCCATGAGGAAAGTGGGGGAAGAGTGGGGTGGCGGTGGTGGAAGGCGATTTGGCAACAGGATCACAGGATGCGAGGGTGGTGTTCTTTTTTATATTCGTTTGGCAGCTCACGCTGACAAATTGTGAGCGGTATCATACCTTCCTTTATCTTTGAAACTCCTTTTTTTTTAATTGAACAAAGATTTCCCGAAGCTCTTTGCTAAATCCAACGGGAAGCCACAAGCTGGAAAGGTTGGCTCTCGCAGCCCCAGAGTTGAATATAGCATGCAATCGCGGGAAAGCTTAATTTTGCACGACGATAAACATAACGAGTGGGACTCTGATCGAGTAGATGGTCAGGGATTTGGAATATGTTTCGAAAATTTTTTCTGCTGCTGATTTCATTTCTGATTTGCTCAAAGAAGTAAAAAACCATTGCGCGTTTCTTCAAGCGACGCATGCCTTTTTAGGAATAGGGTTACCGTTTAGGCAAAGACCAGCACGGACCGAACGGACTAAACCCGGGCTTCGGGTTCAACCCCAATTGCAACTTTTTGCGGTTGTATCATCTTCGGCTACGACCGGCGCAGCACATACCAGGAATGCTTTGCAGTCTAGTAACGTATGATTTTATAGATAATGAAGGAGTATGTATAATACCATACAGATCCGCTACTACATGAATGCGACGATTGACCAAGCCTATCGCGATTGACCCCTTATTATTTTGATGGTATCATTTTTATCACTAGGCTGCGAATCATGTCCAAAGCGGTATGATAAGCAACTGTTTGGATCATATGATATGTTCACGGAGGTATCGTGATTGTGCCACAAGGTTCATCACTTTGACATGTCCAACGTGCCAACGTTTATCGTGGTACAACGGAAGTAGTGCATGCATAAAAATTTCCGCTGCGAGGTATATTAATAATCCTTCAATGGATCTTTCCAGAGCGGTCTATTGCGGATCTATTGCGTATAGACACAACGCCCAAACTTTCTTACTGAAATCCAATACAGTAGAAGACCGGGGTTCTCGACCCAGTCCCCATGCTATTCACTGCTTCACCAATGATCAAAGATCAGCAGACACAGATGCAATAACAAAATAAAAAACATGTTTAGTACAAGTTCTTTTTGCTCTCACATAGGAGCGGTACCCCGGGTGAGTCCTCAGGTAGACTTAGACTTTACGGTTTCGCCGGGTATGGTACTCGTACATCATCTTCATGAACTATAAGTTCAAGGGCGCATTTTCTAAAGTACAGTTCCAGCCCAAATTTTATTTGCTACGCCACTTCGCGGGTCGTTTCACTATCGATGTCAAGACGGCGTGTCGATTAAAATACATACGAGTGGATGGTGTTGTTCTGATAGATCCTATCACATCAAGTTTGTGGCAATGCGATTTCGAGGAGGCCAACGAAACAACCTATACAAAGTGATTATACTCGTATTTATTGAATACACCTTGCCAAGGAGCATCAGGCATTCGATATAGATCTTGCTTCTAATGTTCTTTTCTGCAGCAGTAAAGTTCACCGAGTCCCCAACAATTCTGAAGCATTGATTTTTGTCCTAAGAACAGACAAGTGATTATTATGTGAATATATCTTATGTCTTCGGGACATGTGTGGCCAGATGAAGCTTAAAAATACCAAGGCGAAAATGCACATACATTGGTAACTTCGTAATAATGTGTAGTAAAGATCATCCTCAAGAATCAACAATGACTTGCAGTAAGCAGTTACATAATGGCTCGGTCTGCCCCGCGAACTATACTTCTGTCTTCATAATCATCAGCGAGCGCAAAGAAGAAAATAAAGCATCACTTGCTACCACTTATGATTGCTATATAAGTGGAATCACGACAAATTCCGTTATTCATGAAAATAGTTCAGTCTATATTACTTGTACAAGATGACGACAGGATACCAGGAAGAGCTGTTCAGAGATACAGTATCCCGGAATACTCTCAATCCCTGCTTCACCTGCATGTATATAAACTTTCGCCGATAATATGTGGCTTCTTTTCTGTGCTATACGTCATGTATAGGTAACATTCATATATAGTATATTAGCATCGCAAGGAGAGTAAAGAGCGAGGGAGTCGAAAATGCGAGCATGTTCCAATTTGTTGATAGCTTGTAGCTACTTAAAAAGAGCTCAGGAACAAACTGTACGGTATACCTTATTTATATCGACAATGCATATCTATATAATAAAAAAAAAGAGTGCGCCTAACTCCGCTAACTCGACTTATAACTAATTACGTAAGCAGGCCCGGGTTCAATTCCCGGGCAGGGTGTCTGCCAAAGTGTATCACTTTGAGCTGTGAACGGTACCTGACGTCAATCTTCATCAAGGTATCTTACCCGTGTTCTTCAGTAAGTGTGAATCGCGTGATGGTAAAGTAGGCCAATCAATCCTTTGAAACGCGAAAGATACCTGACGTCAACACCTGTCAGCGTCCTTATCTTTGAGCTCTTTTCCCCGTTGGTAAAAGTGGATTGCGTGATAGCTTGGTTAGCCAATGGAACCTATGAAACTTGGAAAAATGCTCGACGTCAATATCTGTCAGGTCCTTATCTTTTACTTCTGCTTTCCCATTGGCACAGCCCGCCCGTATTCTTGCATGAATATCGATTGACACGCGCTCTTTCTCATAAAAAAGACGTCTACTTTTCTTCTTCTTCTTCTTTACCCTGGTCAAGTCTTACACTGGCAAGTATATACGAAAGGATTATAGTTACAAGTATAAACTAATAAGAAGTGCAACATAGACCACTGCCTTCCCATAAGTCCCTCTGCCACCGGTTGCCCGCCCCCAACTGCACCGGTGTGCATGATAGTAAGTTGTAGCGTCAAGAGTACATGATCTTGGACAGCACTAACCTCCTTCTGAATGTTTACTTAGCTTGCAGTCTTCTTGCTCGCCTTTCCTCCTGTCTTTTCTTCCGTCCGCGCCTCTGCCTTCTTTCCGCTTGCTGTCCTCCCATCAGAGGTTTTTTTTCCGCTTTTTCCTCTGCCCGTAAGTGAAACAGATTCAGGTCTATGCATTGAATATG